>JAUBOC010000089.1:14725015-14738168 GCA_032275365.1 Anablepsoides cearensis
AATAATGGGACAAAAGGGATTCGTATGGTACTATGGTGGTAGAACTATGAGGAGGATAGAGTGTAGCAGTTGGAACATCAGGGTGGCCACCACCGTGACCGTCATCCCATGTATATATTCTCGGTCTGTATATTTACCTACATTATGTATTACATTGGTTTACGTTTAATGCTATAAGGGGAAAGAAATAATAACGCTTAGACTCAGATCCTGTCGCATTAAAAATTTCCTCCCCAAGCAACTTTGATTCGTCTTTTGCAGCTTCAAAATGTGTTCTCAAATTTTACAAGAGGAGTTATGAAGAACCATGCAGAAATTATCCTATTTAAAAATAGGGTTAAAAAAGTATATATGGAAAGGTTGTGAAATGTTTCCACTCATGTAAAACAAACGTATATAATGTATCTCTTCTTGACTGTGGTGAATCCATTGATCTGATCCTTATCACTCCTTTGAACTTTTTGGCAACTGTTTGCAATAAACCTTACTATTTGGTCTCTCTTTTGACATAGAACTATTTGTGGTCTAGTTGGGGTTGCCATGCTGTTTTATATAACATATTCTGTGACTTTCACGGTGAAATTTGTCTTATTTGTTCACAGTAATTACAAGTTGGTAGTTTTTCTTCTTCTAAGTCAGTAATGATTTGTCTCGGTCTCATCCTGGGCCCTCCTCTTTCTGAAAGAGTTGCATAAATATGTTCACATAAACCTGAGACACAGTTTAGTGCCTGCAATAATATGTCAATGTATTAGGATTTAAACAAAGCATTTTAACTTTGCAAATATTAATATAAACCAGTAAATGTGGGACGAAAAAATCAAAAATAACATAATATTTTATAAATATTATCTTTTTTTCATAGTATCTGCTTTTATACATTTAACGCTCCCGAGTTTTTCAACAAGTGTTTTATTTTGAAAAGACGATAACAGGAAGTTGTCTTGATTGCGGCGCCCAAAACTACCTGTAAAGCTTAAAAAAGTTGCGTGTTTAATTATGCCGCTATAAACTCGGCAGTTAACTGAAAATTGCATGAAGTTTTTAACTTATGGCGACTTTAAAATTAAATTTCCCACCTAGCAGCAACACACAGGTGTCATTTTGTGTAAAACGGTGGTATTTCTATCAAAAAGGTAAGTTTTATGAACTAAACGGACATACTTTTCGTTGCTGTTGCTCCCAGGCAGGGTCCAGCAGCATGTCCCTGTCCCACTCATCCTCCTGCATCATGTACTCATCCTCATAGCCGTTATCATAGTGCACCGTTGTCTCCATTTGGGTCATCATTTTGCCCCCCGGTTGCTCCTTTCTCCTCTTCTCGACACTAAAACGTGAATTATCCTATAAAAAAACAACGAAGCTGACTCTGGACCGGATAGTTCCCTGGCTTGGTCTCAGTTGGCCTGGCTTGTCCTCCCGTCCTGACAGACGTCTGACCCTGGTTGTCCACAGATGAGCCAATGGCTGCATGATTAGTACCGGGCAGTCACGTGACACCTTCATACCTTCCCCTAAAGCCATCATTCACCCTCCTACCAGCTAAAACAAACAACACAGTTCATTGTTGTCAGATCAATAGTTTTTTTTTTATTAAAAAAAACAACACACACACACACACCAAAACATTTGAGAAGTTATTAAAAGTATATAAACAAATAAAAATTGCTTAAGGCATATAAATAAGATGCATTTTTCCCTTAGAAAACCCAACGTGGACCCTCACAAACATTTCACAATCTTTTCAGAAATAAAACACAACTGCTCAATTTGTTCTCTTACAAACTGGATGAACAAATACACCCAATTCAATTAAGCCGGGAGTGTACATAAATGTGCTTGCCATGAGTCTTTGTTCGTGTTAAAGTGTAGACGAGTGAAATGAGTGGTAAACCCACAACATGCATAATAGGAAGTCAGAATCAGTCCTGCCAGTTGTGTGACTGAAAACATTTTTGTCATTCGAAACATAACCTCGCCTCGGAGCGCAGTCAGATTTGCCGCTTCTTTGGAGTGTGACCTTTAGCTTTTTTTATATCGTTTCTTTCCAGCCACGCAGCTCTAGCTTTGTTTTTTTTAATTTTAAGCAGAAATTGCCTCCATATGTTCACAGAAACAAAAAGAAAAAAAAGAAACTTCAGTTTGGAGCATATAAGAAAAGTAGCTGCTGAGAAGTTGGTGTGTATGATTTTGCCCTAAAAAACGTTTTTTACAGCTGTGGTGAGTTTTCATTGTCATATTTGGATGATTGTTTCTTTTTCTTAAATAAGTCGAAGGGCCAAGTGCTCTTTAAATCGCACGATGCAGTTAATCAGACAGGCCTCTTAAAAATATAAAAATATCCCCTCTACAGTTTACCATAAAGAGGGGGAAGCAGTCACAATTGAAGGATAATCTCCCTGCGGAGCTGGAGTTCACTCAGAGTGCACGGAAAAGACTCATGGGAGCGAACGAGGCTCTAGTGTTTCTCAAAAACCATCCGACAACTTTAAGAATGAGTTATCTGTCACGGCCGTGTTGATGCTGGCCAGAGGCTCGCAGCGAACCAAAACAACCTCCGGGCTCGGAGACGGGCAGGTGGGGAGAGAAGCTGAGTGTTTGCAGGAAAGGGGAGGGATGCCGTGTGTCCTCGGTGAGCTGCTTCGGTGAGCGCTGGTCCTCGGTGGTTAACGGAAGGAAAAAGTGAAGGGAGGAGGATTTGTTGAAAACGATTGTTTTTTCCTGTTAACGTCATTCAGTTTCATTCAGGCCACAGGGTCGCCGCCACTCCTGGCCTCGCTCGTGGATCCACTTGTTTGACACTAAAAGCAAAGGAAAGTGTTGTTAATGCTGTCCACACACAACACATGTTTACTCTGTTAAATAAATCCACCAGGGACATAGGGAATAAAGCAGTTTTAACACATTCAGGGTATCTATTCCCTTTTCCTTTGAAGGAAATGTCTGAAATATTATCCTAAAAATAATATTTTGAAGCAATTTTACAAGCAAAAACTACAACAATGATTTTAAAGTGCCTATGACATCAAATATTAGTAATAAATATGAATGCATTTTTTGGAAAGATAACATATTGCAAAAAAAATCATGTCACTGAGATAAACAGTTAGATATTTGCATGTGAAATAACAGGAAGTAAGTGATGACAGAGTGCCTCTACAATGACTAACACAGACGATATACAGTAGAATAACCTGATGTTTATTTAGATTAATTGAGTCACTATAAGAGAGATATTTAGAAGAGTCAGAGTTCAAATAATATTGTTTCAAAAAACAAAAACAAAAGAGTTCCTTTTCTTAAAGAGTTCCCCTTTGACGCCACTTCCTGTTTCGTTTTTGCCGAGCCAAGTTCAAGAAGAAATATGCCAGTTGTGTGAAAAAGTGTATAAAATTGCATGTATTAAGCCAAGTTTATTAAATATAAAGATGTTTTCTTTGACTTTTTGTATTTGCATGCTACTAAATTTTTGCTACTTTTTTCTACGAAGCTACTTTCAATATCAGCTGTGAAATCTTTTGTTGTGTGAATTGTGTTTTGTTCATATTTTGATGATGAAATGAAATGAATAAACATTATTTATTTATTTAACAAAAAATCTCAAAATCCAAATATGGCTTAGGGTTTCCTCTTTTAAATAAAATCAGTGGGCTAAAAGTCAGATTTAGACCAATTTCTCCAAGGGTCTTCCTAAAACAAACAAACAAACCCATATCTCTTGAACTGCTCACATCAGGAGGACCTATGTATCAAAATGTAACTTAAAAAGCCAAAATAATTTTCTTTAACCAAATCTAACTTCAAATCAAAACTATTGCTTCATAGGAAACAAGACAAAAAAAGAGGAACTCACCCCACTTGTTGCCCACCAGCACAGGACAGGCTGCATGTCGGGTGCTATAGTCTCCTTCCCCGCTGGCAAACAGATTGTACCAGAACACAGCAGTGTTCTGAGAAGACAAAAAAAAAGGGATGAGCAAATCCTTTATTACATTTCTTCCCAGTTATCTCTGAAGAATAAAAATATAATCAACCACTAAAATGTGAATCAATTTAAACACCTTTCAGCTATAATTATTAATGTGAGATAGAACACAAGACCCCTTCTTGACATGAATATTAACTATGACCAGTTTAGTGTGGATATTGTACATAATAATTCATTAAATGAAGAATCAGTTGTAATAAGTGTTGTATAGTTACCTTTTTAGGCAAAACTGCTGCCCCTACATCAGGGAACACAGTGGCTCCACCTGCAGTTACATCACTCATCTACAACAGAGAGGTAATATGTAGTTTATGTTGCTCCCGTATCATTCTGTAAGTCCTGCTGAGGAGCTACATGTCTTTAAACATTTTGTTTTTTCAGTAAACAACCTTAAAGACAAACTGGTTTTAGTAATGTTTCCTTTCATGCTTTCTCTAATAAAATGATCTTTTGGTTTAGCTCCAGGAAAGATTTCATCTAGACAATGACCACCACAAAAAAGGCCCCAACTACAGATATTAAGATCAAATTCAGTGTGGTAGTAGCTTAAAGTTATCCCCATCACATATTTAAAGAACTGACAACTTTTTTCTATTTAAAACTTTTGAATATAATATGGCAGGAGTTATGCATTCTTTTAAGAAATGCTCATTTAATAGTCGTTTTTCAATCAAACACTGGTTATTAGATGTATTAAGGAAGATTTTACTTACATAAAAAAGCCACGTTGCAATGCGATTCCCAGTACCGAGTTCTTTAAAGGCATCTGGCTCATCTTTCTGCAGAAATAACCAACTGTAGTTATAATGTGTCTGTCACACAATTTCCACTATTCAATCACAGATAATAACGTCAGTCAGCGTACCCTTCCAAAGTCAAAGTGAGGTTCATACTGCCCTCCAACACCGTAATTTGCAACCTGCACAGTCAAAACAAATTAAAATGCAATCTCACACATGCATAAATCATCCTCAAGACATGCAAAATGAAGTTTATAGGAACATAATTCAGTTTTTCTTCTGAAACGCTTTAATTTAAATTTTACCTGCAGCTCCTCTGCTGTGTCCACTTCCAAACCTGTAATGTCCTCAATCCTCTGGTTGATTATTTCGATAACTGGATCTTCATAAGAAGTGAGCCAAGCACTGAAATAAGCCAACAGAAGTGGAGCAAAATGAGGGAAAAAACAGTTGTTTTCTTAAATATTATAACAGCAATATATACTTGTCCACTAGATGGCAGTAAAAGAACAGATAAACGCATGCCATGCTGGAGACATGCAGAACTCAAAGAGAAAGGGAAGGTTTTTTAATGTAAAATGCTTAAAGAAGGGAGTACAGCTGGGGAAAACAAACAAAAGATAAAGATTTAATATTCAGATTCTCCAGTCAGCTCAGGGTACAGGATTGTTTAGAAGTTTAGTTAGAGGACTTAGACCAAATATTTTCATGGATTCGTTTCATGACTTTTTCACATCTACTCGCACACTCCAGTTTAACATTCAGTTCTGCAGAGCGCGTAGTGTTTAGATTTATCATTCCTGTAGCTGAAGTGCTATAAGACTCCCGCATTAAACCAGCTGCTGCAACATGAGACAAAGACAGAAACAGTTCCAACACTGTTTACGTTAAAATAGTTATTACAAAGCAACGCGTTCAAGTCAAGAAGTATCTGTGTTTGTATGAGAAGATGAAATATTAGATTTTTTTTTTTTGGCAAGCTGCTGGATTTAGATGTGAGCCAGCAGGCAGACCTGTTCACTCTGACACTAACGTTCAGCTGCTGGCTAACACGTAAGCATACAAAACCATCAAAGGGGCACCACACCCTTACAGCCACACACACACACACACACACACACACACACACATTAATTATCCAGAGCAGAAAAACCAAAGGGACGCTGCTGTGTGGACTGCAGAGCCTGCTATTTTGAGAGAGTCAAGTTTAACAAAGATTTGGTCATTTTAAAGTTTTTGTTGTTGCTTAGCAGAAAAGAAAAACTTGTATTTAACATTATTTTACTTTTTTTTTTTTAAATGTGCATTCAATTTTAATCCTGGGAGGTTACTTTCTCTTTTAAGTTAAAACAGGACAATGTGGGCCAAACGGTTGGAAGAAATAAAGAATTATTTCATCGAAGTTCCATGAAAATATCTAATTTCCTCAATAAATTATAATAATCTTAGCTACAAAGAAACCAGCAATAGAGGATTATTTATCAACTGTTATGCAGCTATAATAAAATCAAACCCCCTATTGTTGAGTTTCCAGCTAGAGCTACAGATTAAATTTGTTTTAAAATCGTGTTTTCATGCTCATATAAGCGTTCCAGTCAGTTCACACAGATTAGGATGAGTTCAGAGTAAAAGGCAATGACTTCCTGATGACCTGTGACCCCTTACCTCTTGGAGACTCTGTACTGGGCTGTGGTAAGTTTCCCAGTTTGGGGGTCATGCACCGTGGCTCGCCTTAACTACAGTAGTTCCAGGAGGCACGAGGACATGGAGGAAGAGGAAAATAGGGAGGTGGGGGGGGAGAAAAAAATAAAATAAAAAGAGGTAAAAGGACAATAAAGCATGACACAGGAGGGAGAGGTGGAATAAAAGGAGGGATAGAGAGAGAAAAGAAAAGATGGGATCACTAGTTGTAAATGTTATTTCTAAGAACCAGAGTCTTCAATGAGGCAATGCTCATATCTGCCTCCAGACTGAGACTGTTTATATTAACTAGCAGCAACTCTGCATCTTCCCCCAGCTTGTTGTGCTACAGACTCCTGAGCAGAAACAAGCCAACAACACTGTTGTCCACAATGAAAGTTTTGCCACTGCCAAGTCATTTCTACAAACCAGTGAGCTAAAACAGGAGCATTAAAGCTATCAGTTTTTACACAGATGTGCGTATAAGCTCTAAAAAGCTTTTATCATCCTCAGTTGGATTCTGTGCTTCAGCTCAGGAGTCTGTAATCAGTGGAAGGGCGGAGAGACGGAGCTCTCGACAGACACGAACACAAACAGGGAAGCAGCTCCACCTGCAGCGGGCTCCGTCTTACCTCTTGCTGATCCTGTAAGAAGCCGTCTCCAGCACTCCGGTGACGGGGTTGGAGATGGTTGCCCTGCGTAGCTGCGAGACCAGGGACAGGATTTACCCACACGCATCCACGCACACGTTCACATGTGCATGTCTGCGTGCGTCCCCGAACCGTCACGCCGCTGACCTCCCCTCCCGCCCGCCCGCCCGCCCTCAGACCACGTTACAAACCCCGCCCGCTGCCGTCGTGTTCCTCAGATTTTACTTACTCGGGGTTTTGCCAGCTGCTTGACTTTCTCGATTTCCGCGTCTGAGATGATGTCGATGTAGCGAACGATGTAAGGGCGGTCCCATTCGTCCTGCTGTTTGACCGGTGCCAGCAGGAGTTTGGGGTGGCCTTTGTTGTTGTAGTAACGGCAAAACAGTCGGCTCTGACGGCGCGGCGTCTGAAGGAGAGATAGAGAGCAAGCGGTTAAGAGTGAGCTGTAGTTTCGACACATGCGGATGATTTTTTATTTTTGCTTCCTCACCATTTTGATACCTTCCCCACGACAAAGCATCTCATACTTCTTCCTCTCTGGAATCAGCGAGAAGGCCTTTTTGGACGCCTTCTTCTTCTTCTTTTCTGGTGTTTCCCTTTTCTCTCTCTCCTTTTGTGCATCCGTGTCGTCTTCGGTAGACTTTTTCTGCTTCTCCAGCTGGAACTCAAAGTACTTCACGTTGCCTTTGGCACGCTGGTGATCTGGATCTATAAACAAACACATAAAAAAAACATTAGAAAAACAAATGCCAACATTTAAATTCATCCCAACACGTACAATTAAAACATGCAATGTATCTAATTATACACTTTATTCTCATCTCAAACTATAGAAGGCGGCTCACCCAGCTCCAGCAGCCTCTTGGTGTATTCCAGCGCTCGCTCTATCTCCCCCTGCTGGTAGATGGCGTAACTCAGGTAGTCCAGCACCGTCACTTTATCTATGGCAGACTCCTCTCCCTCGTTGATCTGTTTCAGAGCCTGGGCCATCCACAGTTCAGTGTGATAGTAATCAGCATCTGAGTAGGCAATTTTACCCAGCTCGTAACAATCCTCCACCGTCATGTGGCTCTTGTGTTTCACTCCTTTTATTAAATAAGAAAAAAGAAATATTAAAGCATCTTCACAAAGTAATCACTGCAAAGGTTTTGCATTTCGCAGCAAATAAAGGTTAATAAAAAGCCCTTTTGTTGTTGTTGTTTTGGGAATAATATGACAATGCACTGATTTTTTAAGCTTTACCAGGCAGATTTCCTGTGGAGATGGTGTTGGCATCCAGTTTATAGGTGTCTTGTAAACGGAGTAGAGCTTTAGCAGCTCCAGTTTGGTCCTCCTCAGTGGGAAAGTACTGCCTCTGGATGGTCAGGTTGGAAATAAATCCTGGAGAAATTGCAAAGGATAAGAAAGATGAAGTACGTGTCGAAATGAAACAATAAAAAACACTTCATTTTATTTTCCAATGTGAAAAAAGCCAGACAAGACTGTGAAACAACTGCATCCAGAATGTTACAGCAAATATCCTAACTTTACTTAATTATAGGTGCGTACCATCAGTGGTGTCACTAAGTACGAGACTCTCCAGGTCTCCCCACTCTGTGTTCAGCCTCTTCATCAGTTTGAAGGCATTAACAGGGTGGCCCAGGAAGCCTTCGGGGTCCTGAGTGGCTGTCGCTGTCAAGGAATCCAACTTGTCAGCCCACCTGTCACAAAAACAATCAACATTACAGCGCTGGATATGCTTAAAAATTTGATTATGGCAAAAGATTCATTTCCACGTTTGTTGAGCATGCACTGGTTTTTGCAAAAACTACTCAACTCAATATCATTAAAAAAACAGTGCTGTTTTTAAAAATGTTAAGAATCTGCATTTTATAGTCAGTAAACAGACTTAAGTAGATGTTGTCCTTAAATGATGGAAGGGTATCTTTTGTTCTGACTGTGCGTAAAAACATTCTTAAATCCATCTCACCTTTTGACCCGCTCCAGTTTATTTTCCTCTGCTCTGATGTAGTCTTTCAGAGACGTGACGAGGTCTTTTTCTGTATATAACAGATCCGTCATCTGGCCTGGGGGGCACAATATAGGAATATTCTAACAATGTCAGAGATTTGTCAGATTTATTGTTTTATTATCTTGAAATATCACAACCTTGCTTTTCTGCCTTTATAGGCTTATAAAAAATAACAATGGTTGGGGTCGGTTTGACAGCAGGTGCATGATGTTACCTATGGAGGTGAAGAAGTCATTGTGAGCTGAGAGTGACTGCAGGCAGCTCAGCAGCAATAAGCAGCAACAAGTTAGCTCCATCCTGAAAAACAATGAGACAAATCATTGGAAATTTTTAGAAACCTAATGTCTTAAATCTTACATTTTCTACTGAATTTCATTCAAGCACATTCATAAAATTGCAAGTGAGTTAAACCATTGTTTAACCATTATTTTAGGGACTTCTGGGTCTGTCTGGATGGATGAATGGAACAAAGCACATTCTTAAGCAAAATAAGCTATGAAAATCTGTCTAAAAATGTTGAAGAATTTCCTTTTTCCATAAGAAAACCAGCCTCATAACCTCACAAAGCCAGATATAGTTATGTGGTTGGTGTCAGTGTGTCTGCTTTAGCTCTGGATTTGGATTTGTTCTAAATCTGAAAAGGATCCTGACCTCATTTTTATCCAAATCCAAATAAAATTTATACAACAAATAAAAAAAAAAACATACCAAGGCACGGATGTCTGACTGAAAACAGTGTTTATACAGCATTTACACAGTATTCAGAGAACTTATTAAATGAAACTGCAGAAGCAAGGGACCTATATGCTCACAAAACCTCTACATCACTTTTGAATGATGCAACACAAATCAGTTGTGTCTCTTCTGTACAACTGAGCATCGTTCATAAATTCAATTTTAATCACATTTTCAGGACTAAAACTTGATCCAAATGTTCTTACCGAGAGACTTCAACATTAACTTTTGTTTTTGTTTTTTTTTTTTTGCATAAAGAAAGCAGGAGTGCAATTAATTTTTCCCCAAAACAATAAAATCTTTATTTTCGTAAAGACACCTACTGCGAAGTAAAGTTTATTCCAAAAATATGACTGTACTATTCTGCTTTAAACTAGATTCAGACAGCAAGTTCAGGCAAGTTCTGAATTTGCCACATGGATAACCCTGAGTGGAGAAAGAGAAAAAAAAGTTTTAGGTCAGTTTAGGTCAACATTCTGGGTATAACATATGTATATAACTGTATTAAATTGTGTGAATTAGTCCCAGTTCTATTCCAGAACATAAAGTAACCCTTAGAGAAAAGTACCAAGATAAAAACTCATGGAATGCAATTATTGTAATCACTGTAATGACAGGGTGACAATGAACAAAGTTGTATAAATTTAACTTCAAGACTAAGGTGAATATTTAAGTTATTTCTTTTTATTCATGAGCCCTGCCACACTTATAGAATTCCACCTACAAGCCTGTAGCATGAAGAAATAAAAATATTGATTGCAGAAAATTACTAACGAAAATACTTGTGAAAAGCTGCCTGAAACTAGTATAATGTGTAAATAAGTCTATAATTTGTTTAAACCTCTACAATGAGGCAGTTTTTGCTCAGACTCATTCTGAATTCCCCTCTTAAGTGAATAAATTGACTTTTCCCTGTTGATTTCATACTAATGCTTTTCTCTCTCTATCTCTCTGACAAACTACTCTTCTTTCTTTCAGTTTTCCTAGAAGGTAAATAGTTTTATTTTATTCTTTTAAAAAAGGGAAGGATGTGTGGATGGAAAAGGACTGCCACGTCTTCGCTCCTCCTCTCAGAGGAAACCCATGTGAAGGAGCAGCAGTCAGCCCAATGGCGTCTGTCTGCTCTGCTCTAACCTGCGCAGTCCCGTTTAAATCTCCACCTCAAGTCAGACTACTTTAATGTGTGTTACTATATGTACAAATTGGAAGTGCATTCAATAATAAATGAAAAAAGTTCGTGTTAAACGAGCTAAAATAGCGCAGAATGACGGCAGCAGCATCCCACGCTGGAATACCATCACATTATTTGCCGAAGTGTCGCAGACTGACGCAGGAATAGTTTTATTTGTGCCTTAGTTTTATGTTTAGTCAACAAAAACAACACATTTACACCAACGCGTTTGCCTTGGACGTTTCTAGCATCGATGGTAAATGGCTAATGTTGCAATTAGCGAGAACAACTTAACTAAAATCAGCTGAAATGTGCCTTCTGGCTCGCCTTTTCAAATCTTATGTGACTTATTAGGAAGTCATTTACCTCGGTCTGGGAATCCCGTGGCAGCAGAAGAGTCCCCGCGGCGGCTTTAGGTCCTCTCCTCGGGGTGGACTCGGTGAAGAAGTTAACGGTGAGAAGTCTCCGGTGGTTCCTCCTATCTTGTGATGTTTCGGTGTGCTGTTGGCTATCTGATGAGTTGGGGCTGGATTTGTAAAAGTCTTGGGCCCGACTGCTACGTGCAGGCTCACATGCAGCCCTTTTCACTCGTTTTCAGGGGGCTGTCGTTCGGAATGTGTACCCGCAGTGACACGACGAGCATTTAATAGTATTTTAAGATTTCTAGTAGAGAAAATTCCCGAAGTATGGCAGGCCGTTGTGTCAAATATTCAAACTGCACTTTTATGTCCAAATATGTTAGACAGAATCATTGATTATAGTCAAAGGACACTCTCAGTTTTTAAATTAAAGTAAGGTTCTCAATGTTTGGGTAAGGACTTGACTCTTGGTCACAAAATGTTGAAGGGGTCCTAATAAAATTATCTCCAGAATTCAGATAATTAAAAACACATTTCTTACTAGCATAGTTTCACCAAAATTTATACAAAAAAGGTCGTAAATGGAGAAAACAAGCATATTACTATACTATACTATACTATACTATACTATACTATACTATACTATACTATACTATACTATACTATAGTGTAGTAGTAGAATGTGTTTAGTTTGGGTTGTCATTTTTCTCTTATCTACTTTCTTTTTATGAAGTTTTACTTATTGATCTATTAAGGACAACTGGCATATTTCTTATTGTGCTCTAGATAATAATTGCATCCTAGGGATTGAAACATTGAATATATGGAAACAAATTCTTACTTTCAAAATATTGCATTTCAGACAAATTGTATGTCAAACTTATAAAAAGGACATCATCATGTTCTTTAGATACATTAACTATTAACTGGATATTATTAATGGAATTTATTTATTTATTTATTTATTGATTGTACTTTTTAATTTTTCTTATTTTAGTTTGTCGAATGGGGTTGCATTAATCAGAAATATCTGCTTTAACTAATCTGGATATCAAAAATGACCCTATAACTAATAGCAATGGGGCAGTAAAAATCTAAAAAGCAGAGTAAGAACCGTTTTTCCAAATGGCCATAATGTTCACTCTAAACATGAAGAATGTACTTGTATCTGAAGCTGAATACCCAATTCACATCAGAGGTTTGACCTCATAGGAAGAAAGACATCTGAGGCATCGAAAAGGACTGTGGATTAGATGAATGTATTTTGGACTACAAAAGATTGAATTATGTATATTGGCTATGAAATCCGTTTAGCTTTCTATGATAAATTGTTTTAACATAAAACCAAATGCCAAGTGGTGAAAACACTTTACTGCAGGCAGATGTGCTTTCTCTTAGTTTAAATTCAGATTTACACTAACTAGAAGCAAAGGAGCACAACAAAGCGTTGTTACTCTTCTTCTATTCAGATAAATTCCATTTTAAAAGAGCTGCATGCAATGTTGCAACATGTAAAGTGGTCTAAGTATTTTTCACAGTTTTCTCTTTCCTTCACATTCCAGAAAATTCCTCCCTCTGAACTGTAAAGTGAGTCTGGAATGCTACTTAAGTTCAGCGGGGTGGAGCCAAAGAGCAGCTTTGTGTGAGTTTTCCAAATGGTGAACTGCTGACTTCCTAAATACATAAAATACTAGGACATGTGCAATAAGTGTATACAATATACACCTTTTTAAATAGTGTGAACGCAGCCAGATTTGTTGAAAAAGTGACATTTTAAAATAAAAAATGTAAAAAATTAATACTAAAAACAAAATATTGA
>JAUBOC010000089.1:14738385-14750411 GCA_032275365.1 Anablepsoides cearensis
TATATATATGTGTGTGTGTGTGTGTGTGTGTGTTTGTGTGTGTATTTTGAGCTAAAATTTGTTGTTCAAGGTTTGACCAAAACAACAAAATTATTTCTCGATGGTCTTTGTCTGAAACTCTAGCACAAAAAATGGTGTGAGATTTGCTTCAACAAATTCTATGCCTTTAGTTTTTTCTTTTTTTTTTTTTTTTTCAGCGTCTGGCTGAGGTGGAGCAAATAAATGACAAATTCCCAGAATGATTTATGAGTTCTTTGTAACACTTTGATATTCTAAGTTACCAGACTTATAGTGGGAAAATAAAGAATAACATGTTAATTATTATGTGGATAAAGTTAAAAAAAAAGAAGAAAAGAGAAGACAAACTGTAGATAAGTGAACGTAGTTTCTGTAAATACTATATAAGATTTAGTTTCATCAAAGTGAGAAACATTGCACTTTCTGCCTGCATCATTCGTATAAATGTCAGCAAAATGATTTGCATGCTTAGTTTCTAGAACGCCTAGCAAACAAAAGAGTGTGCTAAAGGTGACAACACATGGCCTGTCCCTATCCTCCAGCTGCCACCTCTCTGCAGCTCACAGGCTGGAGGTTGCTATAGGAGTCTGCATCAGTCAGAGGCCCTCATGCTGCGGCTGTGTTTGAGCTTCAGGGTGCACAGACCTCCATCCACTTGGTGTAATCGATGTGTTTACACAAGTGAATCCTGTGCAGCACGAGGAGGAGGGGTGGGGAGCATAAAGCTTGGGAAGATAGAAAAAAGAAACACAGGTTTGTACTCATTTTCTCTGTAAATTGTTTATTAATGGTAACATAATTTAGTCAAGGGGATAAGTCTGAGAAAAAATATCTGACTTAGCCATGTGCACCACAAACATGGAGTTATATAGAACATTCATTTAACTCTATAGCCGCAAAATAAGTATTTTTTTTAAATTCCAAAAATGTTATCTGATCTGATTAGGCTGACTCCTAAAATGTGTTCAAGTTACATGGCTCCTAATGATGGCAAACAAAGGAGAGAACAAAGTCCAGCTGGACACATAGTAAAAACAAATGAGGTGAATGCCCGCGGCTCAGAGAGCAGCTTGTAACACAGAGGAACACCCAGCAGAAGGGCACGAGGTGTTTGTTAGGGACGATGAGTGCTTGATGCTTGATGATAGGATGAAATATGATTTTAGGAGGAATTACAAATGGTGAGTCTTGTTTGTTTTTTTACACACCTTTTTAAGGTATTTTGTTTTTTAACAGGAGCAACAATGCTTAGATTGATCTTAAAACTCATTGTTTTTCTTTAAGTAAAATAACTAGTTTGTTTGTTTAAAAGCAAAGTTAAAGAAATGTTACCATTAATATGCAACTGTTTAGTTATAGTTTAAACTTCATTAAAGAGGTCTGAAATGCTCCTGTTGATTGAAGATATTTTCTTTAGTAACGCACTCAAGTACAATGTTTATTATGTAAATTATTGTCAAGCATTCATACAACCGACTACTTCTGTCATGTGATTTTTGGCACATATCTTGTTATACAAATTTTCTGCAATTTCAACAATTCATATATCAAACTTCAAGCTCCTTCAGGGCATTCCGGCTATGATTTTGGTATTTCAGCGATTTACACTTTTTTTTAGATATTTAGTATTTTTTAACATTTTTTGTTCTGATTAAAAATGAGCAGAGCTGTTTTCCACAATTTTAAAACAACCTTTAAAATGCTTAAAGCTTTCCTGCACTTTTCACCTTTTGTTCTGGTTCTAATCTTTTTTAGCTTTTTTTGTGATAATTTACGTTCCTTCTACTTGTTTTTTTTTTTTTTTTTTTTTTGCTATTTTTTAACTTTTTTCTTCTGTATTTTTGCTGTCTTAATTTATTCTGCTAATTTAACACTTTCAAGCTTCTTTCAGCTGTTTTATGTAATTAAAGCTACTTTTTAACTATTTTCAGCTATTTTTAGCTTAATTCACTTCTTATCGTAATTTTAGCTCATTTTAGCAAGCTCTAGCTTTTTTGGCAACTTTTTAGCTACTTTTCTGCTAATTTCAGCTTTTTTTTCAGCTTTGAGCATTTACACTTAATTCTCTAGTTCAGGGGTTCTCAAACTTTTTGGGTCTGGGGACCCCTTACAAGGGCAAAAAAAAAAATCGCCCCTCATAAACCTCATGCTGTTTTAAAAGATAATTTACCGACATTTCAACCCCTAAATGCTGTGGGAAAATATATTTTTTATTTAGTTTATTATGTTTGTTTTATTAGTTCATTGTTCCACATGCATTTTTAAAAATAAAAAACAAATTAACAATTTAGTGAATTTTTTTTGAGGACCCCCAAGATCTCGGACCCCTGGGGGTCCTGGTACCCCAGTTTGAGAACCTCTGCTCTAGTTAATACAATTGAAAATCATCTGCAATCATTTTTTTATGACAAATTATGTTTAATTTCAGTCTTTACCCTTGTTATATAAAGGGTTTTATTACACTCATTTCAGAGACGTTATTTAGCCATTTATTTGCACATAATCTCCAGGAGAGGAAAAACAAAATGTCTGTGTGTACACATCAATTACTTTATTGCAGCTGTGTCATCGTATCCTCTTGTATCATTTGTTTTGAAACGTCCTGCTTGCAGTTTAGGCAGATGGAGGACAGGATGGTTGGTCTCAGCGGCGATGAGTCTGTCGTCCAATCACGCTCTGAAGCCCCTGATTCCCACCTTCTGCCTGGTGGCCGTGATGATTTATGGCCAAGCTGATAAACTCAGAAACTTTGTGGCAGACATCTTTATCCCACAGTATCGCTACCCGTACCCTGTGGCTCTCTGCTTCTCCCAGGTTGGTTCCTGGAACGCTTTCTTTACTTGTTCACACAATGAAAAAAAAAGAAGAAGAAGAGCACCATGCTCCCAACAGAAAGAGCTTTATTAATAGATGGAAGGTCAAGTTAATTTACATACTGATTCTTTTACGCAAAGTTATTCCTGTTGTGACACCATGGTATTTGCTTATGCTGCAATAACATTTATGGTAACTCAGGGAAACAAAGGCGAAGTTATTACACAAGCATGTGTACTGAACTATAAGTACTTATGATCGCTAATATGTTTGATTTTGGTGCAGTTAACATTCCGTCATGTGTTTTAACATTATAACTTTAGCAGATTTGCAGCAGTGAGTCGTGACTGAAGGAGTTTTGTGTTGATAAACACACACATTTGATAGATGTTTAACCAAACTACCCCACTTTAAGCTGACATAAGACCCTTCAGTCCAAGGGTTGACCATGACTGCATTTTCATAATGATTGCCAGGCAAAGTCTACAGGTTCACACTGACCATCTCCAATCAGCGCCAGGTTTTTCTAAATCACAGCAAACGTAGGCTTCCTTCGGCTAGAACATTTTACACAGCGTAGCGCGACAGGCACGCAACTCTGCAGAAGGGATCGAGACAAAGCCAAAGGCTCATGAGTTCACACGTCTATCGGAGCACTCATCAAAGTGGCATTGCTCACTGTTATATGAGTGGGTGTTTTCCCTTTTATCTACACGCCCCAGATCTAAGTCCTCAGTTTGTGTTATGAAACATTTGTTTTTACGCTTCAAAAGAATAAATCATTCAATAATTAGGTTCATGAGGATAATGAACTAAAAGGAAATGTCAGGAAAATAACTCAACCAAAGATAAATAGTTTAGTTTTTTTTGTGACAGAGTTCTGTTTTTTATGTGTGGTGAGGAGTGTGCAGAGAGTCTAACTGCATTTTTGAAACTAACAATTAAAAGCTAAAAAAAAAACACTTTTACAACCAATTAAAACATAGAAAATAGTGAACAGAATAGGTATTGAAGGAATTTTATAATGTCCGTATAATATTTGTATGTCTATTTTCAAATAAGACAACATGCGTTGAGACTGTGCTGTGTAAAAGTTCACACATGTATTTCATGCATGTTTCAGGGTTATGCTAACTGCTGATTTACAGATTTGTACACTGCAAAAAATGTCTTTCTAACCAAGTTTTAAAATCTTATATCCAGCCAAAAAAATCTATTTCAACTTGTTTTGAGACTGATTTACTAAACAAGAACTGATTGTGTAAGAATATCAATCTTGTTTTCAGAATGTGTAAGTTTATTTGTTTTGTTAGCGTCAAAAATTTGACTCAAATTAAGTCTAAAATTTCTGCTAATGGAGTAAGTAAATTTTACTTGGTAAGATTCTTGAAATACTTGATTTGACTCAATTTTTTCTTATTTCAAGAATCTTACCAAGCAACATTTTCTTACTCCATTTGCAGAATTCTTTTTACTTAATTTGAGTCAAATTTTCAAGCTAACAAGACAAATAAACTTACATTCTGAAAACAAGATTAATATTCTTACAAAATCAGTTCTTGTTTAGTAAACCAGTCTCAAAACAAGATCAAAAAGACTTTTTGGTTGGATATAAGATTTTTAAAACTTGGTTAGAAAGACAGTTTTTGCAGTGTAGTGTTATTAACGTCTCGTCTTCTCCAGGTCCTGGTTTCCCTCGTGTTTTTAAACCTCCTCCACGTCCTGGGTCTGGTGCCGCTCAAACGTTACTCCAGGCCTCTGGGCGAGAGGCTGCTGCTGCCTGCAGTCTGTAACTGCCTTCAGGCCGTGCTGCTTCTGTGGGTCAAAGGCAGCAGCTCATGCGCCGGCCTCTTTCTCTTCACCGTCCCCCTGCTGCCTCTAGTGACCGTGGGATTTAGCTTCGCCCTCAGGCTGGCATCCCCACCGTCGGCCCACTCCGTCGTGCTGATTTCCGTGCTGAGCTTGATGTTTGTCATCATCACAGGTGAACTTCAACATGCAATGAGGTTTTTTTTTTTAAAAAAATAAGGGTTTATTTTATATCTTTTTTTTCCTCTCATTACAGCATCCAAGGAAGTTCCGTGTATTGAGCCTTTGGAGTATTTGTACGCACCTCTAGCTTTAATCCTGCAGGGCGTTTCTCTGATTGCTTTGGCCAAAGTGTCTGAAGCTGAGCGGCATCACCCTCCTGAAGCCCAGGCCTCCGTTTTTGACATCTACCACAGCCAGCTGGTCAACCAGATGGGGGTGCTGGGCCTCTTGTGGCTGCTGCACCCGGACAGTCCCTGGCAGGTGCTGAGGCTGAGCAGCTGGAGGAACCTGCTCTTCCACGGATACCTGCTGGCCATTCTCCTGCTGGGCATGGCGCTCAACTTCCTGCTCTGCGTTTCGGCTCTCTGCGTGTCGCCGCTCGCCGCCGCGCTGCTGTACTCCGCCAGACACGTGGTTCAGCCGTTTCTGCAGCTTCTGTAGTTTGGGGGGAGTTGTCGCAAAGTTTGCACACTTTTGTTTGGAGCTCTTTACCAAAAAAAGAAAAAAAACAGCTGGACTGTTATCATAAATATTAAACATAATAAATATTAGCCTTATCACCTAAGCTGTCAAACAGGTAATTATTAAAAAAAACACTGATGATTGAGTCCTGAGTAAATTATTAGATGGATTTTGTTAGCTGGAGTCCATCTAATCACTAAAATAATCTGCTCAGCGAGACAACCATTAACACACCCTGCTCAGTTTGCTGACCTCTGCTCAGAACCAACGTCTCTTTCTAGTCTGCTAAAACAATCGTTTTAAGAAATGTCACTGGCTGTTCTTGTTGGGTTAGATATTTCACATAAATACTAACAGATGCTACGTGCCTGTTTTACCTCAGTAGGTCTTTCTACGAGAACATTTAGAACTTTTAATCACTATTTGCTAGAATATGTGGCAATGTCAGAAGTGAACAGTTATATCTAGACCAAAATTATTTTATTGTAGGTATTAAAGTTAGTCTTTTACGTGAAAAATTCCTTTAATCTAAAAGCAATTTACGTCTATTTATGAAAAACTACATTTTTATTTTGCGATAGTCTTGTTTTAACAGTGTTTTTAGCAGCACCCACTTTCATTTGCAACAAATAACAGTATTTAAGAGTTTAAGCTTCCACTTTTCTCCTCCACTGAAAAGATTTAACCAGATCTTTGAGTTTTTTTTTCCTTTGTTGAGTCTGATTCTTCAGATGAGAAGGAATCGTGAAGGTTTTTTTTTTTTTTCACTTTATGCAAGTTTCCTCATCAGTGTTAAAAGTATTTCATCTGAATTATTATTTTTGTATCAGTTTGTTGAAGATGCCCCTAAATGATTCAGACAGCTTGTTTGTCAGAGGAAATGGGGGGGATGTGTTTATAAGCTACTTTCCAATTATTAATTGTGATATAGTTTTATAGATATTTGGGCATCAATTTCTGTTAACAGGTTTTACATTTTACAATGGTTAATTTTTTTGTGTACATTATTCAAACAACAAATTAGATATTTTAATATGGTTGCATAAAAATATTTTTTGCAAATTGAATAAGACAAATATTTTGAAAAACATTTATTCTAAGTGTTGAGAAAAACATCAGTAGACACATCTATTACAAAAAAAAAACACATTAAAAAAATCTGCAACTTGGATGATGTTTGAGTTCACTGTCAGTTTAAATAAACATGGAATTAACAGATTTTTTTTCTCAAGCCCTGCAGTGTTTTTTTGTTGCCTCTTTTTTAATTTTTTCTCTGCATGTACTGACTTAAAATTGGAACACATTTCTATTATAGACAAGTAGGAGCTTTCTTTCCTCCATAGTTGCTTGGCATACCTTTCTGACTTGTCAACACATGGAGAGTTATTGTAAAATGATAAAGTTTATTATAATGATAATTGATTTCTAATTTTAGTCCTCTTTGGGGTTTTTTTTTGCTTGTCTATGAAGGATCTGAGTTGGGCGGCAGATGTAAACCCAGGCTCTGCAGCAGGTTCGAAGCAGGACCGGCCAGCCCAGCCTGGCTGCTGAGGGACTCCAGGAGATTTGCCACTAAGTTAACATCAATATCTAAAGGCTGGATCTCTTCTTCTGTCTCTTCCATCCCTCCATCCGCCTTGGATGAACCGCCTGTCGCTGACGAAGAAGAGGAGCCGCTGTCCAAGGCAGAATTCTGAGGAAATCATAAATATTTTAATGTGTTTATTTCCGTTGGGAGCATTTTTTTGTAAATCTCTCGTTATTAAAGCCAAGAAGCACACAGAATATTAATAAGATGAAGACCAAGGATTTACCGTCTGAGTGAAGCTTTGTCCTACGTTGGTGCTCAGCAGCTCCTCATCCATTTCATCCATGTATCTTTTGAGGCTGTCCAGAGCCTCTGTTCCACTCGTCTGATCAGAGTCCTCTTTTTCTTCAACCTCCTCATCGTCATCCTCGAAGTCATCATCGTCTAGATCGTCTGAATCTAGTTCTTCTTTGCTTCCTAAAGAAACGAAATACAGATTACCGTAGAAAGAGGAACACTTGGCAGAGTTTTCACTTTGAGACGTCTTTAATAGATTGTTTGTACCGAGTAGTTTGTCCACAGCGTCAGCCATAGAGTCAGGGTCGAAGCTAAAAGGCTGAGTTACGCTGCTCCTGAAATACATGACAGGAAAATGGCAAAAGTCAAACTATAGCAAAATAGCAATGCAGTGATCTCACTAACTGTTGACGGTTAAGAGAAGATCATAAAGGTATGCACGATAGATTCACAGACATATTTACACTCTAATGTTTGTGGCTTTTATAAATGGGATTAAAAAACAGCTGTCTCACCAGGGCAGCTCGGCTCCTTCATGTGACGACATGGCACTGAGGAAGTTCTTCATCCCCTGACTGACGGCTACCAAGCTATAACCAGCCTCCTCTTCCTCCTTGTCCTCCGTCTCCTTTCCCCTCACCTCCACATGCCGCTTCGGTTTCGTGGAACTGCAGCTTTCGCCGCCGGCGTCAGCTCTCCTGCTGCCTCTCTCCTGCAATAACTGCTCTAAATCCTGAGCTGTGATGTCCAGCCAGCTGTCACCTGGGGGTCCACAAAGAGGGGAAAACTTCTTATGGGAAACGGAGGGAATGGTTCAACAGATGGCCTGAACAATGTGAACTGAAGAAAATGACTTTAAAACTGATACAGGGATACAAAAAAGTAGTTATAAATGGCAAACATATTTTAGTTTTTACTCACTGTCCTCTTGAGGGATTCGTGACTCGAGCTTCTTCAACTCCTCCAAGTCGAACGGGTTGCTCCGAAGCAGCTGAAGAATTTCTTCACCTGGCAACGGAGAACTGGAACAAAATACACAGCAAACACATTCAGACCATCAAACGCAGGTGTAGTCTGATGATTTAGGTCATACAATATTGAAACAACATTCCTTTTCATGGAGATTACTTTGATAGCCACAAGCAGATGGCACAATATGTGACCCATCACATCGAAACGAGGATTAGGTCTAAAAGTTGTTTGTGGAGAAATAGGCAGATATAGTGTTTTGATTAAAACACTTCAGAAAATTACATTTTGTCAAAATATAACAAATAAATGTGTTATTAATGTATCATTTCAATGAACTGTCTGAAATATTATCCTAAAAAAAATTTTATGAAGCACTTTTTTGAGCAGTAGCAACCAAAAACTCGATTTTGAGGAAAAACGCCTTAAAATGTTGAGATTTTCCCTGTGAGCTATCAAAGCTTGTTTTTTTCCAGCTGGGATATCTCAATATTCAAATACTATGAGGTTTCTTTTTTAAAAAGACATAAAAAAAAATCCTCATTAAAATTACATTAAATTAACATTTAGACCAAGTATTTATGCATTATTGTAACCAACAAGACAAATTAAATAATATCTCTATATCTACTAATGATATTAGGATGATCTAAGTATCAAAACGTAGCTTTTAAAGCCAAGAATCAGAAAATATGATTAGGTCATTTTGACCAAAATTGACTTAATCCTCATTTCGATGTGATGGGTCATATATGTTCTGAAACTGATCATTCTCAAAATACCAAGGAAGCAATTCAATGTGTTGTCCTGCACAAGGTAAATCCTCACCTCATCTCTGAAGCAACAGACTGGTTGAAGAAAGTTTCTGCTGATCTCAAAAGTTCTTTGTAAAGAACCGAACCCTCTAGCTCCCCCTGCATTTGACAACAATCGCATTTTAGACATCGTACAGCAGAGAAATATTGTTGCTTTTCGAGACTGATTAAAATAGTGCGACTGACCCGGAAGTAATCGTTCTTTCTCAGACTTTTCAAGAAGGCCTTCCACTGAGGGTTGCAACTCGCTGCAGCGTTAGGCTCTGAAGAAGGCAGCCTGCACTTAAAGCACAGGATCTCAAAGCCATGGGCCTGTGAGCAGAGCACAAACACGGCACGCAGGTTCAAATAACACTCGCACGGCCACTTATTCCCACAGACATCACTGACGATGCTTTACCAGTTTCATGCCGAGCTCGTGAGCCTTATGCTGAGGATGAGAGCGAGGAGGCAGGCTGAAGCCGCTCCTCTGGTCTGGGATAAAATGCTGCTGCTGCAGCTGGGCGTACAGGCAGCGGGTGAACGTCACCTGGTAAAATACGCCGAGTTACGAGTTTGAATAATGGGGGACAATTTTGAAAAAATCTGAGGAGAAAAAATAAAATAAAAAATCTTTACCAAAGTGAGGACTCTTGTCGTGGGAGGAAAAGTCCTGAAGCTTCGACAGGCCTTTAGGTCCACAGGATCTCGCAGATAAAAAGCTGAAACTGCGGGGGCGACCAGGTCCGGACGCAGCGCCAAAACGGTGGCAATACCTGCAGGTATGAAGCAGTGGGCTCGATGGAGGTTACTCTGAATCTTCTCTGGGAACCTAAGTGGAGAAAGAGAGAGTTCATTTATTTTATTTTTCTTTAAAGGATTTAATATGTTGTTAAAAAAAAAAATTCCAGCGTGACCTTTGTTGGTGTTGCTCTTATCACTAATCACATATCTGCTCAGCAGGAATGCAGAAGGTTGTGTCAACAGTATTTATCAGGGCTGAGCGTTTTAGTTACCAAAAGGTTTGTCATTGTGTGAAGCGCTCTCACCCGTTAAGCCTCTTCTTTACAGCTGAACGTATTTTGGGGCTGGCCTGACAGGCCTCGGGGTGAGTCGAGAGGAACGTCAGAGCCTGTGCCACACTGGGCACCACGTCACGCGAGAAGCCCACTGAACTGGATTTAGAGGGGCAAGGAAGGATGTGCAACTCTCCACTATGAAGAAAGACCTGAAAGAAAATGAAAAGTAGTGTAGCAGCAGGGTTACACATCTGAGTTTTCTAATAATGAAATTAAGGGTAGTGTGTTCTAAAATATAACCATCTGTTTTATGATTTACTACTATAAAACACAGAGTGAATACAGTAAAAAAGTACTAAAATAACATATTTCCATTAGAACTATAATGAATGTACAAAAGATTTAAGCCATAATATCTGCCGTCTCATCATGACTCACTCTGTTTTCACTGGTCTCTGGGTTCAGCCATTTGGGAAGATAATCTGCTGCTTCGATGAGAAGAAACTCCCCGTCGTTGTCCTCAACTCTGCACACATAATTGTTAGAAAATTGTTAGCAATGACAAAACGTGCACATAATTTATTATTCTTCCACTGTTTCCATTTCCTTAAGACAATAAGTGTTTGTTTGTGTTCCCCGCTCTGTTGCACAGGCCTTCCTCTCTGTATTCTGTATGTTTGTATGTTTGTTTGTTGTAACTTAGATAGTGCTGAAATGCAATTGCTTCCTAGGACTTATAAAGCAAATGTTAGATTACATAGATTTATACTGCCTGTTCATGTTATATTTGTATGTTGTATGCAACTTAGATAGTGATATGATGTCTTGGATTATACTGACTATTTACATATGTAGATTTATACTGCCTATCTTTTCTCTCTCTATATATTTGTATCTTTTTTTTTTTAAATCATGTAAAAGCACTTTGTATCGCCTTGTTGCTGAAAAGTGTTATATAAATAAACTACCTACCCAATGTCAGAACAAATGTTTTCTCACCTGGCTGCAAGCTCTAGGAAAGCCTCTGTAATTTGCTGCAAGAGGTAAACAATAAACCACTCGTCCTCGACGTTGTCTCCAAACTGAGTGCAGCCTCCAATGTGAGCTGGAACATCTCCTGTTAATGAACACACCTCTTCAGTTTGACCTCTTTTAGTGTTTAACAGAGTAAATGTCTAAAAGTTACCTTTCTCGGGATGAAATCTGAGGTTGAATGGCTGATGCTGCCAGATGTATGGAACCAAAAGTGGAGCAACCTTTGCCAAGACTTCCTCTGTCAGGTGTTTGAGACGTTCTTCAGCCTGCTGAGAGGCTGAACCGTCAGCCTGGATCAGGAACAGTTTGTACTGGACCATATCGTCCTGGATCATCCTCCTCTGCAGGGCGTCCATGGTGGTATAACTTTGTTGTTTAAGAGAAAAACGTGTACGTTTTAAAGAAATGGCACGTGGAAAGAGTTAACTTATACCAATAAATGCGTAAGAGTAAGTCATCCTTACCCTGACTTCTTACTAAATGTGAAATGTTATAAAGGTGCTGTGTGGATTCTTATCATTTCAGAAAAAGAAGTAATATGAAAAAAAAAACTTGGGCTTTCCTCATTTAGTAAGCGTTGTTGTCACGTTACTGTCATTGTTTAGGTCCGTCCCCGATCTCTGTTCGACTTCCCTACAAAACTTTAATTATTATTATTTACATTATAGTCATTCTACATATAAAATGTATTTTCTGTTTTGAAACATTCAAAATATTTCATTATCGTCCACATTTTTATTAATATCAGCTGAAAATGCCAATTTTCGTCAAAAATTACAGTTCACTTAAGGTCGGACATATTTCACAAACGTAACACTTTGATCTAAAGGAATGCTGGGAAATGTAGTCAAAACAGCGCTTGCGCAGACGCGTTTTTTCCGTGGTACAGAACTTCATTTCCCATGAGGCCACGCGGTAAAGAAGCTACGTATCCATGACCATAGATATTATATAAATACTAGATACCTTACGGCGGTTTGAATCGCATCGCGCAGCGCCGCCATATTGGATGGGGGTTTCTTCACTCTAAGCAGCACTGAAACAAGCGACTCTGCCCTT
>JAUBOC010000089.1:14760360-14770683 GCA_032275365.1 Anablepsoides cearensis
ATCATCAAATTAATCGTTATCGGCTAAATACCCCAATTAATCGTGATTAATTTTTTTGTCAATATTGCCCAACCCTAGTACAGACTGAACACTTCTGCTAGACTTGTCCTACAATGTAGGAAGAATAGAATGTACATAATAGTGTTTGTAAATAATTAGCATAATGTATTGTCTGTATAAAGTATTGTAATGTTATTTGTCTGTCTGAGCAAAGCCAAGTGGTCATGCTGACGAGTAACTTAAGGGTTACAGCATAAAACGTATTCCTCTTAAATTTAAAAAATAAGCGCCATGCAAGAGGGGAAAATTAAGCAACTTTTTTTTTTTCTTTTGAAATGTTTTCTCGTCTGTTTTATATGGAATAATAAAAAGGCTGTGTACATATGTGATATATACATATGCATTTATTAATAACAGGAAAACCTTTACAACATATTACAGGAAAAATAAGGACATTTACATTTTTGTGTCAAACTTGAAGCCAACAAGATTGATGGACGATTTTCTGTTGAGGATTTCTGAAAACAGCAGTTAAGCTTTTGTTTGTACTGAAGTCAGAATAATTATTATAAAACGAGTTTTTGACGTTTACTTCTTTGTCTTTTTTCCCTTTGGGGGTTTGGCACTTTTTTGAGAGTATTTGGCCTCCAGATCTGACAGGAAACTGTTAAAGTTCTTCTCTCTGGACTGCTGTCTTTGCTGCAAAGCGGAGGAGAAATTCAGGTTAGAATGAGGAAGAACGTACCCTTTTATCATTTTTATATTTGGTGGGAGTGTTTATTATTACCTTTAGCATCATAACAAGGCTATCATCTTTATCGCCAAGCCCCATCTCTTTCTGCATTTCCTCTGCTTCCTGTCGCTCTCGATCAGCCTGGAAGAGCAAATATAAAGTAAAAAAATGTAGTTTTATGTGTGATTTTGTTGCATAAAACTATATTAATACTGATACATTATTAAGTATCATTAACAGATTGTTGATATTTCAGTGAAATTATATGGCTATGACATTGTGTGAGACCAAAAAGAAAAAAAAGTCTAAGAATCTTCTGGTATTAATAACAGTTCTCACCCTCTTCCTCCGAGCCTTCTTCTTCTTGTCGCTCTCCTGAGTAAAAGTTTTGAAGGCTTCGACTTCCCCGCTCTTGATCGCAGCCTGGATGATGCTGCACAGCCTGGGCTCGTCTTCCTGAGAGCAGCAGAGAGCTGAGGCCGTGATGGCGTCCATGTCCCCCTCGTGCTGCATGTAAAGCCGGATCACATCCTGCCGCTCCTCGTCGGACCCTTTATATGTATTCTCAAACTCAAGAATGTCCTGCACTGTGATCTGGGAGGAGAAGGGGAAAGACAAAAGATAGTATCAGCAGGGTTTTGCAGCTCCAAGAGCGTGTGCTTGTGTGGGAGAAGACATTAGAAGAAGAAGTCTGTGTAGGTAAAGTTGTGCGTGTGAATGCAATGTTTTGGCATCTGACCCTTCAGAGAGAGTCATTACCTTGGGGAAGAGCAGTCTCCAGTACTCCTCCCAGCAGCGGTCCTGGCTGAGAACATCAGACTCTTCGTCCACCACCCCCTGCTCATCATAGACAACCCTCTGCTCCTTGTCACTCAGCACTGCATACAACTTTCCCAACACCTGGAATGACATTTTAATTGGATTAAATGTCCTTATCTAACATAATCAAACGTCAATTACCTGCGTGATGCTCTATCCCTTTAGTTTTTTATGGTGGCATCATCACATAAAGGTCAAGGTTGTCATTATACTGTTTTTGAAGCTACCGAAATGTCTCCACGTTCGCGTGTTGTTTTGTTGTGTTTATCTGACCAGGCTTAATATCCCAAACCCTAATTTCCAGATAGAAACTTCGGCCTGTTGTCTGTATAGCAAAAAAAAAAAAAAACATTTTAACGTGTGTTGTAAAAAGCAGATGTCAGAATACCTTTGTTATTTTGCAAGGAAACACGCACAATACGCAATGAAATAATAGACTCGTTGCTTCTCTATAGCTAAAGCTAGCTACGATAGCAAATACCTTTGACAGCTAACAGCTAACCTGAAATTTCTCCGTCGCCTGTGCGTCATCAGGAGCCCGGTCTGGGTGCACTTTCAGCGACACTTTGTAGTAGCTCCTCCGGATGTCTGCTTCGGTCGCCTCTTTGTTTATTCCCAGCACCTCGTACAAGTTGGAGGTGTTGAATAGCTCCTTGCACTGCTCGAGTAATCCCATCGTCGTTTGAAGAGCGCGCTGCTGTGACCCGGAAATGCGTTAAAACAAAATCTGACCTACGAAAAGTTTACTCCTGAGCGTCTACAAGGTTTTAACAGGTTGGTACAATAGCAACATAAAAGCAAATCAGTGATGTTTTCTGCGCTCCCTTTTCTGGTATCATCAATTTGGCGCGCTAGCTTGTCACTTACGTATGCACGTAGAGCGACGCGCTTACCTAATCAAAAACGCGTCCTCTCATTGGCTGTTACAATCAAGCTTTTTACATAAAATAGATTTAAAAAAAAAATTGGTTGCAGTCAATGGACCTTTCACAAAGTATGCATCAGATTGTTAATTATGCTGAAAATGATCAGATATTAGACAAAAACTATTTGAAGACCAGCTAATATTTTAAGAAATATTTAAGACTTACAAAATACTTAAATAATACAATTTTACTTGGAATAATTTAAGAAAATGTTTCTTTGTGAATGCAAAATGTTAAGAAATTAATACAAGACATTTACATATTTTATTATATAGGAAATATCAGGGCAATTATCAAAATTTTAAAACATTTAAATCATTTGTTTTATCACAATTTGTTTATCTGAGTATATTTTTAAAATATGCTGAATATGCAATCATCTACTTGTAGGGAGAGTCCTTGTGGCCCAATGCAATGTATTTCCTAATTAATAAACTATTTTTAGGTAACTAGCTACAACTGAAACCATTATTAGTAGCGTAGCCCTGATGTAAAAACAGCGGACTAAGCAGAGGGTTGTATGAATTAAATGAAAACAAACAAAAACGGCGCCAATACGCTTTTAATGTTTTAATAGAAATCAAAGCAAAGCTCACACATAAAAAAGGGAATGGAGAGGGAAAATAAAGTAAAATTAAATATAGCATAAATAAACAAAAATGACAGAAAACAAAAAGGCACATTCATAAATAGATACTTATCAATCAATAAATACCTTTAAAAACACAAAGATGAAAATTATAAGAATGATAATTTAAAGTTGTTTTGCTTTTTCAACAGTTTTTTTTACCTGTTTTTCTCTGTATATTTTAACGTTTAATTTAATTTTTGTTGCTTGGTTCTTTTACCGAATTTTTTATGCCACACTTTTAACATAGTATTTGCATCATGGTAAATTATGTACACCTCTTGGACTTTGTTGTTACATTATATTGAGAACTGAGATATTATTATCCTAAAAATGTGCAAAATTTCAACCGTGCACTGAGTGTTTTACCACTGAAGTTTAGAAATCTGAGCAGCTAAGATTAAAGTAAACTAGAGCTGCTGAATGAGAAATTACAGAGTCTGGTTTACATACACAATAATCACTCAATCGAGTATATACAGATACCCTTGTATTTATTGATGAGTTTGAAGCAGCACAAGAATACATCAAAGACAATGAGGCAAGTCACTAGGTATTTCTCACTGCTTCATGCGAAAGCAGAACACAAAATTACACACTGACTTTGAGTTTAGCATCTTTAGATTGCATCCACCTGTGTTTACAAGCCTGTACAATATGCAGCACTGGTAATATACACTGCAACCCCCACCTTCTCATCTTAGATGTTTTCTAATTATTGCCCCATCTGCTTCTGTTGCATATTTGGCACAGTCTCCATTGTAGTTTTTGTTCTGACTGTTTGTCATCACAAACCCATGTCTGGCTTTTGCACTCAGACACAGAATAAGCACTTGGTCGACCAGCACGTCATCATCATGATCAACAATGAGTAACAAAATGACAAGAGCAAAAGGGTTGGATTGCAAATGTTATGAACTGTTGCTGGTGCGCCGATCCGTCTCAAATGCTTCCCGTCCGCTTGCACTGTTGGTGTAAGCGGAGGTTGAACACAGCCACTGTTTCTCCAAGAGAATGCTTTTTTTTCTTTAGCCAACAGTCTCTTGAAAACAATCACTTCTTTAAAATCTTGGTTTGTTTTTACAGCATGTCCATGGCTGATGCATTTTCCCAGTGAACTGGGACAGTTTTGAAATGTCCTCTAGGGGGCGGCAGTTCAGCACTCCTTTCTGGTCTTCAGCATCTTGCTGGCATACTTGATAGGGATCCCCCAGCGTCTCATTAGATAGACATCAAACACATAGGCCACTCCTGGCTCTAAGCCCCCGATCACAGCTGTGGTGACGGCCCGTCGAGGATTCAGCTCTTGGAAATACTTGCAGAGAACCCTCTCAGTGTCAGAGCGGGACTCCGGGCCCAGACAGGGTGCTGTTAGAGCTGATGGCCCCCCAGCTTCTGCCTCCTGGCTCCCTAGCTTTCTGCGGTACACACAGTACAGACTTCTTTCCTCTGTACCCATCCAGGCTAGGGTGACGCTGTTGCAACCACGCAATCTGTTGAAGGATTTTATTTGCAAGGTGGAGGGCAGAGATGGGATCCCTCGGCGGTGGTAGGCTGATGAAATCTGCATTTTGACTGAAGCCATCAAACCTCCTGGTAGAGAGGGATCTATAACAGTTGAAATCTGGCCAGTGGAAGTTCCTTCCCGCTGCAAGTGGATGAGATAGGTAGGACTTCCCTGAAGCCAAATGTGCGCTAAATCTGCTCCCACTCCCTGAGAGGTCAAAACCTGTCCCTTACTAGACACGGTCACCTTGATCTTTTCACCTCCGCCGCAGCTCTGTAAAGTGAGGAGGCCACTCTGCTGCCAACCCCGCGGGCGAAAACTGAAGAACTGCTCCGAATCGGAGCCTCCGTTTTGAAAGGACACCCATCTCAGCTCTCCCTCTCTCAGTGGCGCGATCGCAGGCCGAGCCTCCTCGTGTGTCCGAGCGGACGTCCCCTTGTACGCCGAGCTGGTCCCATTCAGCCTGTCAATCACAAAAACGTCAAAGTAGTAAGGCGAGTCAGGCAGGAGCTCGGAGACGGTGCAAACACTCTCCGTCCCCTGACACGCACACTGAAGATCATCGTCAGCGAGGGAAGAGGGCGGATTTTGTGCTTCCAGATAAGTGTCCCACTGCTCCCACCACCATTCTTTTAAAATTGGCCATGCTGTCTCTTTCCGGTTTTCTTCCTTCTTGTCTTGCTTCTGCTTTTTCTCTTTCCTCGTGCCCTCTTGAACGGCACAAAGGCTGGGGTAGTTCTGCAGAGAGTTGACGAGGACGCAGTATTCGTAACTGTTCTCCTCTCGTGGGAGGCTGGTTATGGAGGCACTGGGCGCCCAGCTGAGGGTGACGCTGGTCATGCCTACACCTAATGTGTGAACGCGTGGGTCAGCGGGGAGCAAAGGGAAGATGCCTGAAGATCCCTGGCCTTCATATAGAAACAGGGTAGCTCTGGTGCTATGCTGTTTGGAGCGAAGCTTCAGGATGTAGATGGAGGCGTGTGGATGGGGAGAACCACTGTAGGTGTCCACCGCATCACCGGTGAAGCTGTGGATTTTCTCCTCAGTGCCAGGACCCCGCCACCACACCTCAGGCATGCTCTTTTTTGTGCTCCCTGTTAGAAAAGAACATGAGCATTTAGGTCCCATTCGTCTAAAAAAAACTTAGTAAAAACATAACATTTTTATCTTTCATCCTTTATCTACTATAAAGCAAACTGCATGTTTGCATCAGTTTCTTCATCTTTGATATTACCCAGTCACCACTTTTAAGTCTTGGAGAACTACTGTGATTTAGTGATGTTTCAAGACTCTACATGCTGCCAGATAAACTTTAATGTTCTGTGGTATTGATTCTACAAGTCTGCACCACTGTCCTGCGGGGATGGAGCAGAAAACTTTGGTGTTTAGCAGTTATAATGAGGAGAAAATCTACCACACAGGCCTAAAACTATTTACTGACAACCAGAACTTACAAAGGGTATAAATACTCATCAGATTATGACCTATATATGAAGGGTAGCCTTGTTGGATAGAAAGGCCTTATGACTATAGTCCATTTACCATTTGACATAAGAACAAGCATGGTTACCCCATTTTTTAAAGGGGTAAAGTAGAGCCAAACCAAGCCAATAAATGCTTTCGTACAAAACAACAAATACCAGATTAACCCAGTTTTACAATAAATGATTAAGTATTGCCTTCTACGTCTTTATGCCATAAGTACAGACAATGTATACCAACTTATGAAAAGTTTGTCCAGCACTAAAGATGTCTAAGCTGAAGATGGAATTAAAAATATATATATTAGAAGCCTCTTTTGAACGTACACATACTGTAATGCTAACAATTAGATTGAAAATACAGCCGATATGAGTAAAATGTTTCATAAATTGGCATAAGTTGTCTAAAACATTATAGTGTGACAAGACATTAAAAGCCAGTTTTAGAAAAAGAGCATCTTCTACAATAAAACACACAAAAGGGTGCTTTATTTTCTCAAGTGCAACACATTTTCAAAAACTCTAGTGTATATATAAGGAAGTGTTCATTACATTGTATTGTTTGTAACCATAGATGTTTTTCTGATGAAAATCTTCTAGCTGCATGCAGGACATATAACCTTGCAGAGAATAGTTAATAAACTAAAACCTATTTAGTACAAGGTCTCATGCTTTCATAATTTTGAATTGCTACTTATTGAAGCATGTCTTTAATATTACATGCTTGCAACCAAAATTGGGGTTATTTATTTTAAAGTATTGTCAGAGATGATAGATACTAATACCGAAAGCAGTAATTGCTGCCGGACATAAATTCAACTCAACACTGTCTAAGTACCTAAAATAATTACACAATACGTAATTATCTTGTACAAAAAAATAAAATAAGCTGCATAAGCTCTGCAAACTTTGTGAAAACAACTCATCAGAGCAACCCAGATATAAAGAAAATTATGTCCACCTATTAAATGAGCAAATACATTAAATGTCAACTGCCTCTTCAAAACTAATTACCGATATTTCCATTCACACATGAGTGTTTTTTTGTTTTGAAACTCCTCACTCAAACGGCACAGTAAACAGACACATAAAAACATCGAGCATCACCACTTGTTTTCTCAGCTCATGTCTCCTGGAACTGAAAAATCCCTCTGCAGAGGAGACCAAATGTGACAGAATCAAAGTGAATAATTCACGCTGGTGATGGGGACCCATGAGCTCAGAGTCTGAATGATTTATGTGTCATTTTATACCTTCATAATGTCATTTTAACAAGTACAAAAGCTTGTTTAGGTAACCTAAAGAAATGCACAAGTAACACTAATTGAGACCCTTTTTATTTTCTATAAATCTCTGCCTGTTAAAGTTCAAAATGTGATTTTTTTGGGGGGGTTCATTTTTTATTATGATTGTAGATCTAAGCTACAGTGCAATATGACCCTTTGAGTTTATTTAATGAGTTTGCTGTGCTAGTTTCAGATTATTGCAAAGCTCACTTTTTTATTTCATTGCTCTTTCAGTATTCAGACTGGGACTTAGCAGCCCCCTTTCAGTCTATGTTTTATGAACCTGTGGTAGAATTTATAACAGCAAAACAACCAGATATGATCACACAATCACTGCCTCTGTCCTTCGTTGATATTGTGGGTTGCACATAGAAAAAATATATACCCCCATCTATTTTTCAAACTTGAGCTAACGGGTAGAATTTACTGATAAGAAGTGGTCTGGAAACAAACAAAAGTTTGTTGGCAATCACTTCCCACAAAACAAAGTACAGTTAACCTGTCAAAGTAAAATGACACTTTGATGAAAATCCGTTTTTCAGGCTATAAATGTCGACCCAACAGTAGCCGTAAACAACAGTAATGAACTCGGAACTCCAATAAAAGTTAAAGCTCAACAATCATATCACCCGTTGCCTTTCATGTGAGGAATTAAGACTGAGATCTTTCAAATGCTGGAGTTAGTGGTCTTTGTTAAAGCTTGAAAGTAGAGGGCCACTATTCTGCATGTTTTACACATTTCCCTGCTCCAACACGGCCGATTCAGTAATTAAAATACCTCTTAAAGTTCCACAGAAGCCTGTTAATCACCTGTTTATTCAAATCAGGTGTGTTGGAACAGAGTAATCTCTAAAACCAGCAGGATGGTGGCCCTCAAGGACCAGGACTGGATACCCCTGATGCAATGTGAATAACTCTCAGCTACTACCACATCAATTTTTTTTATAATAGCTATAAGAGTTATAGCTATTTCTAAATATGATTGGTTGGTCAGTTAATCAGATTATTTTCTGAAAGTTATAATAAAATTATCCAGTGGTTGATGAGATATTTTAGGTACAGATAAACACGCACACAGACATGAGCAAAAATGTTATTGCAGGCAATAAAGGCAAAAAAGGAATCACTATCATCCTTACTGTAATGTATAATTCTGCCTATAGCTTGTTTCTAAAGTCATTTCCCTTCAACAAACACAGTGAGGTAAGATTAGACTGCCCTTCACTAAATCCCAACCTGGTCATGATAATATCTAATTGATTGCCGCAGCTTAGCCAGATGTAGTGATGATCTTTGGGATTTAGTGGGGGTTGGGTAATTTTTTTTTTTTTTTTAGTCTTCGAGGTACTCACATTGCAGGCTTTTGATAGGTTTGTCTTTCAGGGTGCGGGCGCCCAAGCTCCATTCGATGGGGAGGTTGCAGGGGCTGACAGTCACTGACATCCCCAGAACCTTCTTCTTCAGTGTAAAGTACAACCTGCAGACAAAAACAGTAAAGATACCCACAAGACGGGGCTTCATTCTTCATGGGGAATGTCAAAAAGATAGCATCTTGCTTCCATTCAGCTGCAAGGACAAGATGTTTTGTAGTGTACGCTGTGTGTGACCTTCTTTCACTTTGTTGGATAGGTTTTAAATGAGCTGGGATGTTTTCCTTTTTTTAGTTTCCAAAGCTTGATTTTTTGGATGTTACAGATTTCTTAAGCAGTTCCAGTTATGTTTCCATATACTTACAGTCAAATAAGTTTTAGATATCAGAATAGGAAATGTGACCTGCAGCTAATTGTCTAGGAGGATTTTTTTTTCAGTATTACTATTTACGTTAGATTACAAATTAGCATCCTCGTATTAAAATGTTCCCCTACATTTTTGGTAATGTAACTAATGCAAACATTGTAAAGACATTCAGCTCGTTCAGGAAATGGATATGATGACTTTAGCTTTTCTAACTTTCATACCAAAATATTTTAATTGTCTTTTTAAAACTTGTATATCTCTCAAATAATTCTGCTTTAGTGTACTTTCTCTGTTTTAGTTTTCATGTGCTACATTTAACTTTTAGCTACAATTATGCTACTTATAGCTCTTAGATACAATTGTGCTATTTTTAACTTTTATCCTAGCTAGCATTTCGCTTATTTTAGCTTGAAGCAAACTTTGTGCGTCTTTGAGCTATTACCTTTTACCACTTTTAGCTTTTAGCTGGTGTTTTGCTTTTTCATTGTTAGCTTGTTTGGCTTCTCTGGGCCTTTAGCTAGTGTTTTACTATTTTTAACTCGGTTTCAGCTTCTTCGAGAAACTAATTCATCAGCATTCACACATGCTTTTCATAGAAAATGCAATTTCTCTATGTCTTTATGTGCTTCGAAACTAAAATAGGCAGTTTTTTTTCTATTCAATTATGCTTAATGAAGATAAATTAACTGTTTGGTTATTTCTTAATAAAAATTTGCTCTCCTCCTGTACAAAAATAATTGTTCACAATGCCGTGCAGATGGAGGTTGTTTCCAAACAGATGTGCCACAATGGCATTTTCAAGGGCACTCTATTGTTTATTTAACAGAGTAATTAATTTCTGAATCAGTGTTTTCTTTCCATTATGTGTCGTGTGGTGCTGCATGACTGCACTGGTGGACAGACTGTAGGGAGAACTCAGTTCTGTTTTTTTTAAAAAAGTCAGAGCTGGCTCTGTTGTGTTTGGTTCAGGCCAAATGAGCTCCACGTCCTTTAGTAAGTTGTTTAGCATGGGTGCTACTTTTCAAACTGTAATTGATGTGCACAAAAAAGAAAAAAAACTTTAGGAGCATTTTTTTGATTTGATTTATTGATGTGGAGTAGTGTGCATTATTTCAGAAAGTGTCAAATAGTTTATAGAATAGAATAGAATAGAATAGAATAGAATAGAATAGAATAGAATAGAATAGAATAGAATAGAATAGAATA
>JAUBOC010000089.1:14795012-14808752 GCA_032275365.1 Anablepsoides cearensis
AAAATAAGAGTTGTAGAACTTATTGAAAACTCAAGACAGCCATAACATTATGTTTCTTTACAAGTGTATGTAAACTTATGACCACAACTGTATCAAATAGGATTGAATAAGATAAATGTCAACAGAAACGGGTATATTTTATTACTGGGAGATGAGTATTTGACCCAGATAAATGAGCATTTACTAAAGCAGTTTGTGCTCTGCTTCTCTGACATGAATGAAACTTGAAAGGTTCTGGGGAGACTGACAGTTGTGAAAACTCCAGTCTACCCATTAAACCCAGACTTACAGTCACTAACCCCTCCCCGGGGCAAAGAGGCTTTGGTAACCCTGTTTGTGCATGTTGACCTGATTTTGTAAGTGTGTGTTTTTGTGTTTATACCCGTGTGTGTGTGTGTGTGTGTGTGTGTGTGTGTATGAAACGGATTAGGATGGAGGGATAGGCAGACTTTTCTGTAGTAGCGGTTAGTGGGTGTTTGTAGTCATGTGTTTTTGCATAAGAATGTGGGTCACAGAGATTTTTTATTTTTTTCAGAACAAGATACCCACATTGCAACATGGTCCCATCCCCCATCTTTCCAAAAGCTGACTGAGTTATTGCTGCAGTAGTTGAGTTTGTGTGCTTGCAACTGTATGTCAAGAGGTTCGCTCTTGTGGGATTAACTGCTTGCTCTTCCGTGGACACGCAACAATAGGTAATTTTCCACTAGAGTCAGCGGACAGAATCTGAGTGTGGACTTTTTAGTCACTGCTTTGCCTCCTCATGCAGATGGTTTGGTTTCTGTTAACTACACAAGCCATCTGGATATGAGCTACTTTCTAATTCATGATACTCCAGCACTTGCCAGATGGATGTAACATGCAGGTGCACCACAAACACATGTACACTTGTCACATGGCTGATCAGAACTGAATGAATCTAACGAGTGAGAGAAAACAGCCTTGTGTTTTCCCTTCATTTGCTTTACATGATGCACATCCTCCATTCACTATTCACAGCATGCTGGCCACCATCCCAGGACTGCTTTCCCTTGGTCTCTTATGGATTGTCTATCCATTTTCCCCTTTTATTTCTTGGCCAAGGATGTTGGCGCCAAATCTGATAGAACTAGCTCTAGCTACAAATAGGATCATGTGTGAAAATAATGTCTTAATATTTTATTAATTTCTTATAAAGTCTGGTTTTACACTCTTTTAAAAACCTTGCTAAAGTTTCAAAATGGATTTTTAGCATTTATTTGAATAGATAAATTTGTTCATTCCTGTATTTATTTGTTCATTAATTCATCCAGTTTGCAGCCTATTCCAGGTGTCATTGGTTGAGATTCAAAGTACAGCTCAGACAGATTGTTAGACCATTTAAAAGCATAATTATAATAATGGCACAGTTTTCTTTTTCTATTCTCTGTATGTTCTGTTTTTTTGCAATTTTAAAAAATAATCTTTTTTTCTTATTTTGTTGAGTAAAGTGACAAGATATACTTTTCGTGAATTCCAATTTCTAGTGATTTTGCAACAACCGAAAGGAGAAAACTTGGCTGATAATCTTGATGTGACAAAGCTTCTGTTTACACCATGAGTTTGTCATTAAAGCTTAATAATACTCAAAGTCAACAATCTTATTAGAGAAGACGGGTACTAAAGCAGGTAGACACAGCTGCTTCACCATTATTACTTTTTTTTTTGAAGAATTTAAAGTTATTGGTGAGAAGAACACATGTTCACACATGTACTGTGTGCCAGATTGCATTTCCTATTTGTGTTTCTAAACAAGATTGAACTTTTTTCTTTTTGTTGTTTGTTCATACCATTTTGCATTAAGGTTCTTAATGGCCATATTGAACAAATCTATCAATAACATTCACAATAGACCCATGTTTATTTTGCACCTAAAAGTGTGTTGCTTTCAAAATTTATATAATTTATAACCTTCCTTTGTTGTTTTCAGCTATTATTGAATAAGTATTGCAGAAAGAAAAAGTGTTTTTTTTCTGGGGCAATAAAAGTACAAAAACTTCAGAGCAATAATGTAAAGCTTAAAAGTCTGAAAAGCTATGTAGCTACTTTTCTGTGTGGTAAGTCAAGACAGATACACTTGAAATCAATCATGCTTCATTTTGTTTTTCTCTTTTCTCAACAGTTGTGGATAGGTCCCAACTCCTCCATGGTTTTTTCTTCATCTAATGGAAGAAAAAATATCCACTGGACCTGCCATGGTATCCAGATTGCCTAAATTTGGTGGACGACCCTCAGGAGGTGGCACTAGCCCTCTCTGCAATGGTTCCGCTCAGCCAAATGCAGCTACTCAGGAAGGCAAGACTACAACTGCAGGAACACATCAAAATGGCGTGACCCGCTCCTCCCCCTTTTCCTTGAAATGGAAGAGAGAGGAACAAATAAAATCTTCTAACTCTGTCACAGCTGCTAATACTGGAGAAAGCAGTGAAGACAATATTCAGTGTCAATTCCCTTCATTGGTTAAAGAGGTAAAGATTACCTCTCCATCAACCCCTAAGTTGTGCAAGTCAGGTTCTTTGATGATGGCTGTCTCCAGCCCCAAAGCCATTCCTAAGCAACCCCTAAAGTTGAGTACCAAAGGAGGAACTAAAATAGGTCAAAGCTCACTAAATGGGGTTACTAAAATTCCCAGTAATGGCTCCAGTATTCCTGCTCGAATAGGACCAGACCTGCGCCCTGTCCGACCAATGTTAGGCACAAGCTCTCCCAGAAGTGCGTCCCAAGACAGTCTGTCCCAGTCTAATGAAAGCTTGAAGATATTGACAGTGGACAATATAGTGCGTTCAAACAGCTTCACTCACTTCAAGCAGATTCCCTCACCGACTAATGAGCCTATGACGAGGTCCTTCTCCTTTAATCGGGCTGTGGAGCTAGCTAAGCCCCTGGCCAACACTCAGCTCCGACCCCCTCGTAGTAGTTTTCTCAAACCTCCACAGGCAAGCAATGGAAGAGGAGGTTTAGGAATAAATGGCAGCCTTGGAGGTTCAGGTTGTCAAGGGGGAGGAATTGGAGGTCTTCAGTACAGCAGAAGTTCCCCCTGCTTTCTGCCCAACTCTTCGATTTCTCCAGCACCAAATACTCCTCAAGCTTTGAAGAAGCCTTTGCTCCCCAGTTCTGTTTTAACTAAATCATTGGACAGCAACGCAGGGTCTTTGGGTTCTAGACTGACTCGATTTGGACAGACCAAACAGCAGAAGTCTATCGTCCCAGATAGGGTCAAAGACGGTATCAAATCTTTAGGTTTCTCTAAATGTGAAGGGCCTTTAAGGATAGAAAACAACAGTGAGCCAAAAGAAGACACTCCCATTGAAAGTGACGTGAGTTCTGGAAATGAAATTGCCAATGGAGGAGAAAACGATGTGCTCGGGCAGAGCTGTAGTCAAGGGACAGAAGAGACTTCAGAAGACATGTCCTTGTCTTCGGTCTCATCAATAGACAGAGGTGATGCCGTTGAAGAGTTTCTCGATGACTTTGACTGTTTGGAAGACGTGTGCAATGATGGGGATTTGCCTGATAATCATAAAACTGACAGCACTATTCAACCTATTGCATATGGGTTTTACAATGAGACCAGTGACTTGGAGTCTAAACAAATGACTGGTAAAAAACCCTAATACATCTGAAATAACAGAATAATTCAAATATGTATATATGTTAAATTAACATTTATGTATCCTCTGCAGAACTTAAAGAAGAAAGCCTTATGCAGGACTCTCAAGGATCATTGATGTCTCCAGTGCAGGGTGATGCCCCCCAGGCCTCATCTATTGAAATGTCTCCCTCCAACAGCTCTGGTGGGACTTACATGTGGGATGAAGAAGGTCTTGAGCCCCTTGGGAGGCATGAGAATCCATTAGACAGCTACGATGACTCAGAGCTCAACAGCATGGTAAGTGCATTAGGTTTAATTTGATGATGTGAAATACTGTAAGTTGGAGACTAGCTACTTGCTTTTCTTTTCCTCTTTATATATTTTAAATTACAAGGTATCAGCTAAAGATGGGAGTTAATTATCATTCTTCCTGCCAATAGGCCCCCTCTCACATAAACACTTTTATGCCCTTGTTTATTCATTTTTTTCCTTAAAAAACAAACAAACAAAAAAAAAGGAAAATGTTGTGGAGTTATGTTATCATTCTAAGCAAAGATTTGGTGATATTATGAAAATCATCCAAGGCTGTAGTACTTTTTTACTGAAAGCTGGCAAAGAATAGCTGTGTGTGTGTGTGTAGTAGAGTTCATTTCCAAGAACTGAAGCTCAAAAAAGAAGCATTGTAAGAAGAGCAAAGATAGTGAAACACTTTTTTCTGGTACTTATTAAACAAAGAGTGAAAGTATTAAAAAAAGAAGCTTAAAAGACTTTTGAATTTGTTTACTACAAACTTTGGACCGACATTATGGTGCAATATAATCCATGCCCTTCAGATTCAAGCCAGAATGTTCTTATATCATTCTTTATACTGACTGAATACGTGAACAACCTGCTCCTTTATGCAATTACACAACATAGGTTTAAAGCCTGTAGTATCACGTTTTTTTTTTCTTATTGGAAAACAAGTAAATAAGCTTTATAAGTGGAATAATAATTATATACCACATTCATATTTTATACATTTTCATTGTGGCAACATTTTCATTCTCGTGTTCATTAGTTCTTTTTGAATTATTTATTTAATAAGAAAAAACAGTTCAAACTGTTAGGGCAAAACAAATGCTTTGAATGAAATCAGACCGCCATATTTCTTTCAGTTTTCATTGCTGTTTTTTGTTCAGGCTTTTCTCTCTCTGAGGGTTATCCTGACCTGCCCACCAACTGTTTCTTAATCACATCACTGGCCTTACTTTGGTTCTCTGTATTCCTGCACCAAGGCACATGATCTCAGGAATGCACGAAGAGCTTAAAAATGAACTGGATTAGAAATTATATAAAGGGCTTCGCCCGATGATTAATTTCATTATACGATGTTGGGATAAGGGATAAGACAAAAAAAAAAAATCAGTGTAAATTAAACAATAGGCTTTTCGTAACTACTAAAGCATGAAGAGAAAAAAAAGAAAAGTACAGTCTGTATTTTGCTCATTGATTAGTGTTTCTGACTTCAGGTTATCAGGTTAGGAATTATTAATGAGTAGTGGAGTGTGTGTTTGACCATATTTGATATTTTATCTGATGTTTTTGCTAACCTGATGTCCTGTTGATAATAATTTTGTCAAAACACCACACAGTCTGAAACAGTATTAGACAGAACTTTTGTTCAATTTGGCACCCAGAAAAACAATTTTAAGAATAAAAACAGACTAGTTATCATTATATTTAATTGCACATTACTTAATATTAAGTAAATTTGCTGCTTAAATGTGTTAATTAAGTATAAGAAAGATAAAAATCTAGTTATCATTATGGTATCTAAATATCATCATAGTTGGACTAATCCAGTTCACCTATAGATGGCTGCAGGCTGTTTCTGGATCTGTGGAAATCATCTTTACTACCCTTGGGTAAAACCATGTAATTCAACACCCATGAAATGATCAGCAAACTCATTTAATGCAGCAACATCAACAAATCCCTGGTCTGAGAAGAAGGCAGCAGCGAAACAGCCTCTCTTATGGTTAGGGACGGCCTGATGAGTAAGTGGGAGCTGGAGGGGAAAAGAGAGTGGAAAAAGAAAATGGCAGAAATAAAAAGGATGGAGAAAGGGAAATGTAGTGGCTGATTGCTGATGTGTGAAGATCGGCTCTATGGGGAATCTGCCTGTGAGATATTTAACTGAGCTATTTGATTAGAGGAAATGAATCCACTTACTGTAATTGGATGCACTGAGCTCCCTCTATCCCCACCCCTTTTTTTCCTGCCATTTCCTCTCCATCTGTTTGTATCTCACTCCTCATCATTCCCTTGTTCAATGGGTAAATTGTTGTTTGTAATGAGCTGAAAAGAGCCACAAATATAATTCTAACACAAAGGCCCGTTTCTGTCCAAAACGATTAACAGTTTTTGAGGACTTATACAACATAATGTGGCACTAGCATCCATTGAGATGCTACAATGTATGATACTACAATTCATTTTATGGCTAAATGAAAACCCTTCTGCCTTCCTTAGAAAGGAGGCATTCTGTCTCGGTTCTGAACCGAAGATGGATGAATAAAGTGGTGGTAATAGCATTCATATATCTGAAACTTGTCTCTCATGTGTCCTGCTTGCGTGCATAAGTGGATTAGATACACACGCCCCTGTTGCAGGCAAATTACCAGGCTGCAGTGGCTTGTTTGGCCCACTTGGGGGCACTGTGCATCCTTCATGCGCCACTGTGGGTGTGCTTGAAAGCCTTTCTCATTTATGTATGCAACCCTTTTTCTGTGTTGATTTGTAGCTGTTTCTGCATTCGTATAGCTCTGTGCAAAATCAAGGAGTGGGCTTCCAGAGCTCATAATAACGTTCCCATTATGTGCCATGCAGATGAGCACAATACCAGCTTTACAAAACAGGCGCTGAAACTGAGAGCTACAACTCACAATCACTGCAGGATTTCCAAGCCTTAGTTGAATCTATCAACATTATCCTCAGAAATGAAAACATTTTTAGAGATATTTGAAAATATCTTAAAGGCATCAACCTTTCTTTTTAGTTTAGACATATTGATAATCATTGTGTACTATTGTCTCATTTGTTACAGTAGTAACTATTTAAGTGATAATGGAAATTTGAAATACAACACCTGTGGATTACAATGAACATCAATGAAGTTTTATTATTTCTTTTAAAATCTTGTCCAACAGATTGATACTCATAGCATAGTGTACTAAAACATGTTGTATTATGTCAAACCATTACGTAATAATAACCTCTTTTTTTGTCCTTGAGCACAAGAGATTACCAGATTCATATTACACATCAAATACAATAAACATTTAAAAACATGATTATCCCTGACCTTCTAAATAACCACAAAATGGAACCGATCCATATCTAACACACACATTATAAAGCTATTAACCTTCACAAACATGCAGTACAAGAATATTAGATAGTAATACATGGCATTATCTCTACATTTGGATTTTCAGAAACTTTGTGACCAGTTGTTATTGTGTTTGAGACTTTATCTAGATACAAACGAGATGTTTTTAATTAATTAATGTTAATTAAATGTGCTTTGGCCTGACATACACACAAAAACACAGCTTGACAACAAAGTTTTTGGACAATCTTTCTTGAGGGTCACTGTACTTTACTTAGATTAAGCTTACATGAATGAAAAATGGTGTGTTTTTTACGAGTTTTTCATTGCAGTCCTAGTTGAATGCTATGTTGTTTGAATATAAAGGTTTTTTTTAATTAAATTTTATTTATTTAACTGCTTTCAAATTTGTTTTTGTGCACTTTTGAATGTCACTAAATTACCTTGGAATTCTTCTTTTTGTCTGATCTAATCCTGTACATTTGTACATCCTGTAAACCTTTGACTAAAACTTCAAGTAATAAAGAAAAAAAACACACCAAACCAAACCAAAATTATGTCAAATTATGTTTTTTTTTATTATTAAAACTGCAGAAATGCGTCTGCTTGTCCCTATCTCATATTTTTATATATTTTTTTCTCTCTAATTTTATGCTTTTGTAGCTTCAGGTTAAGACAAGTAAAGCTATTAGTTTTTAAATGAAGTTCTTAAGCCTTTTGTCTGCACAATGCTGAGCCATTTATGAAAAATGCTGCCAGTTCACCAGCTTTGCTGTTGTACCAGCGAGGCTTAAAACTCACCTGCTTATACAAACTGACAAAAGTAACTGTTTTAAAGAAACTTGGCTCGTAACTCTTTTTTTTTCATCACAGTCATGTTGTTTAAAGTTGTCACTTTTTAGGTCATGCATAAATAAAGGAAAAAGAAGTGGATTGACTAAGTCAATAAAAAGCACTTTTATTGACATCATGGATTCTTAATTGCTAAGAAATCAAATCTGTAGTTTTACACTATATGCTTTACATAGTCTTGGTCTGTGTCATGATAAAACAGTGCAATGTGTAAACGACCCAAACATTTGAATTGTCGAGCAATGGAACCGCCTGGGGGGGCCTTCTGTGTTGACATGTTCTGCTTTTTATTATGAGGTCAGTTTATTTGTGTCTGGGGTTGTATTTTTTATTATGTCAGATCATATCTGAATTTCAACACATCTACCCAGTATATTCACCCTGGCACGGACAGCACCCTGTTATTCTGTCAACAAAACAAAAGAAAATGCGAAGAGATAAATCTTCGAAAAACATACTGCTGATTCAAAGGTTCTCCAACTCTATTTTACTCTTCTGCAGCTGCCATCACTCATTTAGCAGTTTCACTCCTGCCTTCCCCGCAATGCCCGAGTCCAGCCCTGAACGTTTGCCTGTGCACAACATTATCAAAAACAAAAAAGATTTACATAAATATATTCTTGTGTTCCAATACCAAAATACAAATGATTAAAAAAACAAACAAACAAAAGAACTTGAGCAGTAACCACTTGGGTTTTTGATCATTTTTTTCATAGTTTAATGAGAAGAGAGGAACAGGATAGAGGAATAAGGAGAGAAGTAAATCACCAAATGCAGAATAAGAGGGAATAAAACAGATATTGAACTGGTTTATTTGTGCATAGAATCTAAAAAATGCATTCCACCTACCTCTTCTGTGACAATAATTGGAAGACAACAGAAATGTTTTTTTGTTTGTTTTTTGGGTTCTATTTCCTTCATTAGTCTTCCATCATTGAGTCTAAAACACTCAGCACCAGTCAGTTATTGTGCAACACATGAAATACTCAGTAATAGCTAATTTTGAGCTTTTGTCTTCTAGTCAAAGCCCAGTCAACTTAGTTTCTTAAAGCACAGAAAATGCCTTAATATGAAAGGAAAAAAACCTTTAAGCCATTATTTATTTTCCCTGCTTTTGGGTATGCTTTGAAATATTTGGTACGGAACAACAACTGGCTGTATATTTTGAGAACGATATGACAAGCATGTTTGTTGGGCTTCCAAAGCACCATGCATTATCATTCATAATTGGGTTATGGTTTTTCCAAAAGCCTCTTCTGCTTTGTGAATTCTGATGTACGAAATAACACCATCTTCTTAAAACTGTATCAAAGAAAAAAAAAACTGGTCCATAAATTATTATCTAAATATTTTGGAAGTAAAAAAAAAAAAGAAGTGGGTTGTATTTGAATAAATGTTAATGCAGAACTGTGATGTTTGCGTGCGAAGTATAGTGAGTGCCAGAGATCACCACAGCAATTCAATAAGCTTCGAAATGACATGTCACTCAAAAACATGCATGCCGGGCCTAATTAAAAGCAGACAAAGACTGCATATCATTTTTTTTGTCATAAATCTCTTTGTGCAGTTTGTCATGAATTTTAAAGCACTTAGTCTAAGAAGCAACTTCATATAATTATTCAATTGTTCTCACAGTATGTACTTTATATAATGCTGCAAAATCCTTTATAAAACAGTGAGTTTACCCTAAAATGCTTGTGGTTCTCAGGATATCCTGAACAACCTGACCCCTTCAGAAACTGAAGTTCTGGATGATAATGACCTAATGCTGGATGTGGATCTCCCAGACGACGGCATACACGGTCAGCGCACTCATGCAAACAAGTTTTTTTTCTTGTTATCCCACATAAGAGTTGTGAGGTCATTATTAGGCCATGACTTATGCTCCTGTTCTGTGGATACCTCCAGCAAAGCTGTCTGGTTATAAATGTAAATGAGTACATTACCCATGTCTGAGCTTTCTAGTCCCAGCAGAATCCTTCTGGTTGATATAATGGTTTGAATAAATTGAATCTTGCTTTGCCTTTGGTGAATATTTACCACTGCAGCATCCATTAAATTTGTGTAATGAATACTTGGTCGTGTATTATGTCCTGTCACATTTTTAGTATTTGGTTGGTGGGAATTAATACATTAAAACTTTGTTCTTTGAATATATGCTTTTTTAGTGACGTATTCATCCTGCTGTCTAAGTCTGCTTACATGAACAGATGTGCACAGATGTACATGGTTGCAAGGCAAAGTGCATTTGTATACTTCAACATTTATTCCCCTTGACGACAGCAGTTCGGTGTTTGTGGTCTAAGCTCTACACATCTCAACACTAACTTCCAGTTTGAAACATTTGTCAAAGTTTTACAACTTTTCTTCACACATTCCTACTTCCCATATTATAGTATATATATTCTCATTAAAACTGAGTAAAATTGCTTCTCTGGACGTGTTAAAGGTAATCAGGTCACATTATTACCACATAATAACAGTGTTGACACAATTATGGCTCCATCAGTTTGTGTGGCATTTTGTTCTTCAGTAGAGGAGAGAAAAAAAGGGTTGAGGACTGACCTCTCTTGTCACAAAATATAATGAATTCTTGGAAATGAGTTTTCCTTTGTCAGTCCTAAAGCCAGAACTATCATGGTACATTTCATTGCTAATGGATTTAATGCTGTCGCTTTCTCTGAATGACTCTGACAAGCTTAGTTTGTACAAACAGGACTCCTTTCAGCATCATAAAATTCATTAGAAGAACCATGTGTATATGCTGTCATGTGTATATTAAAGCGTATAAAGGGGGCATTTGCTCAGACTCACAAATACAATTGTCAAATATTGCTAAAAAACATTTTTGTGTAATGCAAGACCTTTAAGTTTACTTTTAAAAAGTTGCTTTAATTTGTTTATAAACTTGTAATATTTTGGAAAAAGCAGCTAATGTGACAGCTAATGAAAAACGGTTATATATTGTTATATATACAAATATTGTATTATAGAGTATTATATGACATTGTGTGATGTAGGCATTGATTTTACTGCAAAGTTATTTTTAACCCTTTAAAATTAGGTTTTAAATAGTTTTTGGTTTCAAACCTAGATTGTTTTTATTTTAAAATTTCTATCCGATACCAGACACATAACTGCATTACTTATGTATTTCCTGTGGAATATCATATTTTGTTATTAAATTTTTCAACTTAGCTCCAGTTGAAGCATACTTTGGTTCATTCTAATTAGCCTTTGATCTGAACAGAACACAGATATCCTTGATTTGGGTCATGCTTTAAAGTTTAAAAGTATGAACTTAACATAGTAGAGATGCAGGTGTCCTTAACTGTGTTTACATTTTGTATTCTATTCTTGTTCTGAAAGTACAGCTTCAAAAATGACTATAAAGTAGCCTAAACACCTTTTCAAAATGCCTTCAGCAGAAACTCTATATCAAGCTTAACAGACTGTTTCCTAAATTAGCATAGAGTCCCTGTAAACATTGATTTTGTTCCTGAGAGAAGGAGCCGGTGAGGGAAAGAAGAGGGAAATGCTCACGCCAGAGGAATGTTATTAGTGCGTCGTCCCTTCCTCCTCCTTTTCGGGTAACGGCCATATTTATAGATCTTTATGTCATGAGTAGAGTTCATGTCACGAGAGGGAAACTGAAGAGTCCAGCCCACAGGGCAGGACTTCAGTTGTTTTTCCTAAAGACACTCCAACTTTGCCATAAAACACAAAAAAAAGTAAAAGAAAGAGACGTATAAAAAAGGACTCTATGGGTTTTTATCCAGCTGTCAGCTCCCATGAAAGGAGAGAGGCCACAGATTCCCTCTCTCAGTTGGTAACTTCCTGGGCTTGGACACAAACCAGTCACTTCACTCCCTTTCTCCCCAGCAGAACCACAGTCCCCTCTCCAGCTCTAGTTTCCTGGGAGTTCCCAGAAAAACAAGGCTGTCAACATAGACAGGGCCGGGCAAACTGCGAGCGGGGCTGACTTTTTTTTCCCTGGCTCTTTAACAGATCATCAGCTGACAAGACGAGGAGTCATTTTTCTCCACTTTCCGTTTGAGTTTACCTGCATTTATAGACTTTTCTCAAGTTGTTATATATTCAGTTTGTACTTTTTTAGAAGAGTTTTTCTAAGCTTAAAAAAAAACAAGTCATTGGGGGCACTTAAGTTTTCAGGAATGTAACAGCCTCGTATGCAAAACAGGCTGTCTGTTCGTAAACAGACTGTCTGCTCCTCTGCTATGTGGTGACTCTCGGGGTAAAGTATTTTCACCAGCACCGCTGAAATCATTGGATTCGCCTTGTCTCAGTCCTTATCGTCTTTCCTCACTTTCTTTCTGTATAAACATCTGAGTGTGTCGCATTTAGAAAGTCAAGAGTTCTTTTATTTCCCAGAGATTGCGCTCTGTTAGTCATTTTGGTTGCCGTCATGGTTCTTTTCACAGCTGTGTACCATTGAGTGCTGCTAAATACTGTGTCCCTTTACAGTTGCTTGTAAAAATGCAAGAATCTGTCTCTGTTTGTGAGCAAATGTTTTCATTGGATGTTGGCAACATTTTAAAGAAACAAAGTCAGATAAAAATATCTTGTTTTTAGTTCCTATTTAGAGTTTTTGTTACTATAAGTGTATCCATTGCATTCATGTGTATGCTTACCTTAGATTTGTTATAAAATACACTAACATATAAAAGAGCTAAAGGAAATAACATACAATTTTTGCATGCAACTTTTTATGTTCAACTACAAAAACGGCATTAAAAGTAATTTTTGACAAATTTGTTTGTATTTCCCCTTTCATGTATAGCTTTTGTTATTCTGTGCATTCTTTATGCAGTCTCACTGTTGCTTTAAAATCTCTTAATATAGACTTTGAAAGAATGTCCCACATTGAGCGACCAGAACGAGCCAACCGGCAAGGACAGCGTCGTAAACAACACCGCTGGAGTGCTTCGGATCACTTTCACGGTGATGGCAGGTTGGTCAGGCTCACAAGTTAAACAGTTTGCTGAGCACGATTGAACTGTAGAATGAAAAATGAGCAAAATCCCTCAAAAACTCTAAATTATATATTTTTTTAATTTTCTCTCTCAGGGCATATGTCTTCCAGAATTACGATGGCTTCAGGGGTTCAAAAGCCTCTTCACGGTTTGTCCCGTCTGAAGCCAGGCAGCGAGGCTACGCACCGATGCTGGATGAGCTCGCACTCGAACACATGACTCAGGACTGCAGCTTGCTCAAGAATCAGCTGCTCAGGCTCAAAACATTACTAGAGGTTTGTCCTGCATTTGCAGAGAGACGTGAATCCATACAAACTAGTATTTGCTTAAATATTAAAAATGCTTCAAAACCTTGGTTTCCTCATCTCAGCTTAATCCATAGCAATAGATCTTTCTAAATGGCTTGACTTTGTTTGACTGTTAAAGCATAGATATTGATATTTTGTTTGCCTTTGAATTAATGTGTTTTCAAGATTTATTTTTTAATTGTATATTTTTTCTTTGAAAAACAAAGGGAACACAACAACAAAAATAAGTAAATACAGCACTGAGCTCAAAACATCAAATGTAAATTATACCTTCTGTTGCTGTGAATTCTAATTTGTTTTGCTTCATTTTGCTAAGTCAGACATCTGGCACATTTCTATGGGATAAATCTTGTGCCAGCAGGAATTGAATTAGAATTGCTCAGATTGAATCTGAATGTGCATCACATCATGGATCACATGTTCATCAGATGCTGCTGCTGAATGATCCATGATGAGATGTAAATGTAACATTTTTTACATATAGGTAAAATTAATCCCTGCAATAAAATAACTTTGTTTTTGTCAGTTTTACGGTGGATTGCATCAACTCTGTTACATTACAGAAGGGAAACTTCACCAAAGTGAAACATAAATCTGTGGATC
>JAUBOC010000089.1:14810699-14832696 GCA_032275365.1 Anablepsoides cearensis
TGATACTACCCGATTTTCAAAAAATGGCCGTATCGGCCACCGATACCGATACTGAGTATCGGATCGGGACATCCCTACAATTTAGATGTAAATATAAAGGAGTTTCTGCCTCAAGTGGAGGAGTTCTGCCACCTCTTTTTCACAAGTAATGGTAAGATGGAGTGGGAAATGGACTGACGGATCAGGTCCTCGTCCACAATAATGAGGGCATTGCTCTGTTCTGCTGTGGTAAAGAAGGACCTGAACCAAAAGGCAAAGCTCTTGATTTACTGGTTAGACTATGTTCCAACCCTCTCCTATATTCGAGAGGTATTTAACTGAAAGATCAAGATCCTGGATAAAGGCAGCTGAAATTAGCTTCCTCCATAGTGTGGCCGGCTCAACCTTAGAGATAAAGTGAGGAGTGCTGTCGTCCAGGGGAAGCTCAGAGTAGAGCCACAGCACATCTGCATCAAACAGAGTCAGCTGAGGTGGTTCAGGCATCTGATTAGGATGCCTCTGATTTCTGGCATCGCTCACTGAGAGGAGACCTCTTCACCGACCCAACTGAACGGATGTTGTGTTCTCTCTGGCCTGGGAATGCTTTCAGATCCCCAAGAAGGAGATGGAGAGTGTTTCTGGAGGGAGAGATCTCTAGGTTTTTATCCTGGACCTGTTGCTTCTCTAACCTGACCATGGAGAGGAGGCAGAGAGCAGATGAATGGATGTAAAAATAATATGCCATCTGATAATTTTGCAACTCCTTTCAAAAGAGACATTTTATATTGAAACCAGTGTTGTGTCACAAAAACTTTCAGTTTTCTTTAAAGTGCAACAAATGATTCCCTCATCCCTTCAACCATCGAATTCAATAAAGGAAAAAGAGGAAAGAAGACATTTCAAAGAGAAGAGAAATCCCTCCTCTAAGGAAGACAAACACTTTGCTTCATGCAAAGAGTAGAAAGAACATCAGTGATGTATAGGAAGCATATTGACACTATATATTTTCTTCAGTCATGAAATATTAAACGAGCAGCACCAGAGTAGGAAATATATGGTTGTCTTTATGATAACATGCACTTATTTCCCACATTTCAGAAACATTCTAGTTGAATGATACTCCAAACTGTCATTAAAACTAAATGGAAAAATGTAAATTACCAAGGTCCATACACTGAATGCTAGTGGAACCTGTAGAATATCAATGCACCATCACCTGCTTTCATGTGGCTCTGGCGTGCTGAAAGCATTTAGCGTCTCTTTCAATAGTCCATGTCCTTGATAATAGTTCTTTTTGCAGATCCGTCTCAATATCTGGACACAGCCAATGCTTTCAATTCGTTGCTGTTTACACCATTTCCACCTTCATTACATGTTACAAAACAAAAGCGGAAAGACAAAAAATGATGCGGTTATGTCATGCAGAGAGACGGGCTCTATGTTTAGCCTCCTAATAGTAGGGAAACACAAACTGTTATACTGAGTGTGTGAATTTATCTGATGGGTGTTTTTTCTTTACTCCTACATGCGCTGTTACTCCTGCCTGCAAACAATGTCCGTTCTGTTTGGGTTTGATCAGCTCCACCTTCACTCTAACATTCATTAGTGTTTCCTTGTTAGTCAAAAGAAAAAAAAACACATCTTGTTGACATTATTCAAATCTCAACCATACTGAGAAATACCAAAATGTCAAAGCAATGCCTGTACACCAGCTTATCTGCAACATACTATCCATCCAATTAGAATTAACATCCACTCTGAGCAGGTCCTTGAGACAGCACAGTATTGCTGCGCCCTTAACACCCAACAAGCTGAGAATAAGAACAGAAATACAAGGCATGTTTTCAGATCTGTGGCTGGCTTTAATGAGTGTAGAGGTTGTAAGAGCGAATGTGCAGGGGAAAATGGAAAGAAAAGACAATTCTCTGTGCTGACTTGCTGAAGCTTCTTGTGGGAATCTAGACTTTCGAAGTTGCTTTGCTGCCTCTCTTGCTCTGATGTCTTTACAGTAGAGGACTAACAAACAGGCAGAAAAAAAAACCCTAAAACAAAACAGGACTAAACAAACACATAAAGCTCAGGCGTTAATTTAATGTACTGACCAACCCTACGTTCTTGGTTCTGTGAAAATAGCAATTACAGCAAAAAAAGGTAGAGCGTGTGAAAGCTGATGTTGTACCGCAAATTAGACAATCAAAGTCTTTTGGGGCTTTGTGTTTGTCCCTGAAATTGGTTTAGAGACAGTATTAAAGTCAGGTTACCAGAAGGTGCTGTTAGATACTGTTCAGAGGGTGAAGTTGGTAAAAGCTGACTAAATGGAATATAATAGAGTTAAAAAACAAACAGACACAGGAGGTGTGTGTAGCAGGGAGACAACATTGTGTATCTTCGGAGGGCTAATAGTTGAAAATGGGTGAGAATACGTCAAGACAGATACCTTTCATTTTTATTGCATGTATCCCTATCAAAGCTTCTGATCTTCTAATCCAGGGCTTCACAAACCTTTGGGTCTGGGGACCCCTTACAGGGTAGAGAAAATTCCAGGGGATCCCTCAAAAACCTCTAGCTGATTTAAACATAATTTACAGCAATTTAAAGCCATGGGAATAATGTTTTTTTATTTTTATTTTTTATTGTTAATTATGTTGTTTTACTGGCCTATTGGTTCCTATATATATGTGTGTGTGTGTGTGTATATAAATACATTTGCACTTTTTCATGTCAAGTGACATAATTAATAATTTACAGCTCACAGACCCCTAGAGGTCCTGGGACCCAAGTTTGAGAACCTCTGTTGTAATCCGTAACATCATAATGTTTGCACGTCAACTGTATGGATATAACGTCTTTAGTTAAACCAGTAAAAAAAAACACTTTTTTATTCAGATTATGATTATAAAGCCCATGTTCAGGATATTTTAAAAACCGATCGAAAAGAAAACCACTTTTGGGTAAACAAAAAGCTTGAGTTTATATTCTGGCATCCATTAAAAATGATCTTAATTTGATAAACTTGTGGATTATTCATTTCCATCTGAAAGTGACTTTGTCGTTCAGATGTTTTACTGATGATGCACAACTGTGTGGATTTCTGCTTTGCACACCCCTAAATATGAAAAAAGCTGAAGCTCCTCAACTTCATCCAACCATCCATTCTTTGTCTTCTTCTCCCCACTAGCCTTATCAAGGGCGTCAGGTCAGGTGTCAGTGCCACCACCAGAGGGCTCCTGCTTTGCTACGGCAGAGTGACAGATCAATGGACAAACGAATGCAACACTATGATAAGGCTACCCAGACATACTGGAGACCACCGAGCCATGCTGTAAGTCTAAGCTCCATTCACTTTCTCGTCTTTTTTTTATATATAAAGCTGCTTTGTATGGAGTAAATCTAATCATTTTCTTCGAGCAAGTGGTCAAGGGAGGCCGCCGCATTAATCCATGGATTAATTCATAGGATTATTATGTCGAAACACTTACCTGGTACAGCTATCACACTTATTTACAGTAAGAGAGACTGCCCGCATATAATGTGGTGATCAGATCAGTGCCTTTTCATTCATCCACATCCGAAAAGCTCCCAGATGGTTAAATCACCTTCTCCACATAGAATTTGACCGTTAGCATGTGCTCATCACCCTGTCTCAGATTTCATTTAACTTTGGCTGCAAGTGTTAATTCTATAGTGATGGAGAAAGACAGAGGGATGTATTTGTAGTTTAAATGAAGTAAAGAAGCAGAAGACAAAAAGATATATGGAAAATTGATATTTACATGCTCTGGGTTTTTTTTTTTTTTTTTTTTTTGCTGCACTCCAGTAGGATGCAGTGTTGTAGCCAGTTATTGATTCCACAGTAGAAACGCCACAGGCAGCATGCTTAGTGAGCAATCACCTAATAGACCTGCACTCTGCTAAAACGTATAACAAATACAAAGCAGGCCGACGTGTTATTACATGATTCCACAATGAAGACGTTATTTAACAAAGTAGTATCAGCTTTACTGTCTATATGATTCCAGCATAATAATCGTAATAAACAATATTCTCCTCAGTAGTCAAACATATAATTTTATCTGTTACACTTGGACAGCAGTTACAAATTTAAAGGACAAAGCAAGCATGATGACTGTCGACAATAGATAGTAATCTTATTTGCCATAAGAGCAAATGGTTTAAAAGTTGCTATAGCAACCAGCAAAGCAGAGTTGTATTTGAAGGGAATCATTTCTATGGAGGGAACATCTACCTCTGACCTGTTGTACCTGGTGCATATTAACACACTAAAACACAAAATCCATTCAACATTTTATTTATTTATTTTACTTTCCACAGCTTGTTGCTCAGAAAAAGGTTTTCTATGAACATTTTGACAAGGAGAAAAGAGAATGAACAAACATTGTCACTTTCTCAAGCTATTTGAGGTCTCAATGATCTCAATGTTGCACATGCACCTTAGGCAAGCTTGGCTTCAGTATTCCTCCTAAAAGTTATTCTACATTTATATTTTACATGCTTTTTTCTGCACCATGTTGGATGAATAGTTGTGATAAACATCCCATCACGACATGCTGCATGCAGATGGAACTTTACTGGCTGTAGCTGAGTGTTCTGTAAGTAGCATCTCGATGACAGGACAAATAAGAGAAGAAGAAAGAAAACGTGGGCTTATCACATGTATTTTTCTTCTGCTTGTATTTAAAAGGCTGTTGCTTTGTATTGTTGAATGCTGTGTAAAAAAAAGATAAGCCGAGATTAATTTTGCTGCCAAAGGCCAATAGCTATTATCTTTCTCTAGCTTTACTGTTTTTATGTTTGCTTTATCAGTAGCTGAGAGGTTAAAATGTACACTGGGAGGTCTAAAATCCTCTACTGAATGCTTTTAACATTATACACTTTTGTGTCTTAGAATCCTTAGGGGTGTAACAAAATGATAGCTCCTAAACAATACCCCGTGAGGGCATTCTGTAAAGTTCATTTAGCATCTTTAAGCAGTCAATATACACCATCCACCCATAGCATTATGACCATTTACCTAATATTGAGGGGAGCCTGGCAAGGACAAAAAGCATGTTTGTGTTTTTAGGGTTTCCTTCAGCAGAGTTATTCACATTTCCTGTCATTGGTTATAATGTAATTGCGTATTTATGTAGACTATTCTCCTTATAGAAGCCCTTCATTTCTATTACTTTTTTCCTTAGCTGCCAAAAGGTTGTGGCCAGCTTCCCCGAGGGCTACTGTAACCTATCTCCTCTCCTATCTTCTAACTTTTCAGAGACTGTTGAAAGGATTTGGCAGCATATCCTAACCGACTGCTTCAGGCATCAGCTCCTGCAGTTTCCTGTTTTAATCTGTTTACAATCCAATTTAGAGTCCAGCAAAATGCCAAAAAATAAAAATGAAAAGAAAATAGATCTAACTATATAGAATGGGTTGTATGTCTACGGACAAAATCCACACAGTATTGGTCACGCTTGTCACCATGTGTCACATTAGAAACTACTTAAATGTCACTTGGAGGGAAATAATCTGTGAACAGTTCCCCGGAGGATTCGCAAAAGCCGGAATGTTTTCCCTGCCTTCTCTTTCTTTTGCAGCAAATAAAACCCGAGTGGTATCATTTTTTTGTGTCATTTCAGATGTACTACAATAGGAAACCACACAGCTTTGTGTTTGTCTCTTTGAGATTCTGCCACGTGTGTGAGCGTGAGAGCGGGGATGTGGCACGTATATCTCTTGTGCTCGAGTGTGGAGCACAATCAGTCAGTGTGACTGAACAATGAGTTCAGCCGACTGAGGACTGGAGAGCCGACCCTGCTTATAACCCAAATAAACAAACATGCAGATGAGCAGCCGCAGTGAAAACAAAGGCAACACAATAAGCAGTGTTACATCAGTGGCAGACAGAGAGGATAATTACAGCTCCCCTCCTACTCCCTCTTTGCCTCTTAAACATCCTCTTCTTCATCTCCTCTTTTCCTCTCACAGCTCTCTTCATATCTTTTTTTTTTTATAGCTGCTGCTCTTTCTGTCTACGTCGCTTGCTTCAGTAATTCTTCTCTTTCCCTGTTTATTTCCCTGCCTTTCTGTCTGAGATTACCACACTTCCTGAATTCCTTTAACTTTGTTGTAATTAAATCAATTTGCTGTCACTGGTAGTGGGAGGACTGTGGAGAACGATCAGTGTTAAGCTGTAGGTTAAAAATTTGTCTCTCCCAGATTATAACCGTTATCTCTACACCCACATTTTCTCTGTGTGCTCCCTTGCATCACAAACACGGCATCAAAAATTGCACACTTATTTATACACACGCAGTCTTGGACAGGTGAAGATTTAATTGGCAAAGTCAGTGAAGTGAATCACTGTGACCAGGCCTGAGTATTAGCTATAGCTCGCTACATAAGGCTTTGTGGAGTGGATTAGAGATTCCAAGCAAAGAGAGTGAGACTGAGTTAGGGTTGCTGTGATGTCAATAAAACACTGTTGTTACTTGTTTTTAAAGAAATGGTTGTAGGATCATATAGAGCAACTTCTATTTACTATTTAATTTTTGTTGCATATTTTCAGGTGTCACCATTTGCTGTAGGGTCAACAAAAGCAGACCAGCGTTTCCTAAGAGTAAGAGGCATTAACGTATTAAGCATCTTAAAGCATAGCTGCCTGTGTTGAATACTAAAATAACTGAACCAATACTGACTTGAGTTTATACAAATATTGTTTTTTGCATCAACTTATAATAGTTTTCTGCTCTATTCTGCCAAACAAATGTAAGCCGTCCTGCACAGATGGATAGTTTAATGTTATTTTTTTCCAATAAGCGACATAGGTTTACATGAGAAAACTTTTTTTAATATTTATGATAATGTTAATGGCTTCTTTTTAGATTTTCAGATAAAATAAATGTACAGTTCTTAACATTTATTTTACTGGCTTACTGAATATGAATGAAATCCAGTCTGTTTAACCATTTTTTATAACATCACTAATGTTTTTGTCCAAGTTTGCATGTGCCTGTGTCTGTGTGTGTCAGACAGTTTTACAGTGCTTAACCTCAAATCTGTTGTGGTAGTAGTTGAGAATTACTCTCCAAAACTGCTTGGCGATTAGGGCCCGTATTTATCAAACTTCTTAGAGTGGATTTTTAGACTTAAGTACTGAAAATTTCTTAGATTTGCTCCTACTCTCAGACTTAAGTGTAAGTGTCAGTTATCAAAATTCTTAAGTCTAAGAATCACTCTTAGACTTAAAGTTAAGACTGCTTCAGAGGACTCTTAAGTAGTTAAGAGTTGCCACTAGGGGTCTGAGATGGACTGAGAAGACAGAGATCACACAGAGAACACAGCTGTCCTCCTCCCCACCTTAGTGTTCTTTACAGTTATAAGGTGGAAAACAGGTTTAATCAAAAAATAGGTCTACAAAAAAAACAACAACTGCGCATAATGTTGGACTAAAAGGCGGATATTTATGTGTGGCTTTTGGAGAAAATATTAAATATACTCAGCTGGTGAGTGCATGATGTGACCCCCCCATCCCCACCCCCCAAGAAATAAAAGTTACGGTGGGATGGAACGTTTCGTTTATTATATTAACAATCATGCGATAAAATAATGGAGCGTGCGCAACAATATTCTTGAACATGAAATCCGAGGCAGTGATTGGTTCATGCCAGGTTTTTTTTCTAACGACGTCATCTAGGATCAGCTTTGCGGCACAGGTGTTGCAAATCAGCTCTAAGACTGACACTTAAGAATTACTCCTACACTTCACTTAAAGTAAGACTGAGACGCTTGATAACTGACTTTTACTCTCAGCTTTTAACTAAGAATTTTTTTACACTCAAGTCCACTCATAGCAGCATTCTTAAGAGCAAATCTAAGAAGTTTGATAAATACAGGCCCAGGTTTTTAAACTTGGCCTTTTATTGTATCAACTGCGTGATGTAGCTTATTGATGCAAAATTGAAAGGGGAAAACAGACTGAGAGGCTGTTGAAACCTAATAAAACTGCCAGACACTGTCAGAAGTGTTTGCAAGTCCTCAAACCAACCCTTTTGTTCTCAGTGCCTGATCCTCTCTGCAAATGAAGCCTCAGTACGAGGCTGCTGCTGAGATCTCCTGCTGAAACAGTTTCTGGTGTTCGAGGAAGGACATGGACAAACACGGGCCAGGGAAACTTATTCCTCCCCCCCACAGTACTCACACTCAGGGGGATCTAAAATAGCCCAGGCTGTACCTGCTGAGTTCCTGAAGTCTTCGTTTTATGTGTTCTATACATTTCTCGCACTCATTTTTTTTTTGTCTGACAGAATTTGATTCCTTTATCTTTTGTATTAAAGTCTTATTTGAGGGCTGGCTCTTTCATAGCTTGATACAGTTCTACTCTGCCTGCGACTATAATGGCACCGTTCATTTTTCCCCTTTTCTAGTGAGAGCTTAAAAATGTGCTTAACTTCTAGATAAATCTTGTGTGTGAAGTAAAGTTTTCTGTCAGATTGTTTTTTGTGCGTAGTTACAACTTTGCAACAGTCAAATGTGTTACAAAGATAGAATAAATTATGCTTTCAGCAGTCATAACTAATGTTTATACCTGCAGGAAGTCAATATGGTACTCCTTTCAGTGTTTAATTATCTTCATCATTTGACTTCAAAAATCAATTCAAAAACAAACATTGCGCTTATTTATAAGTGTAACATTTTCTTTTACAAGATGCACCAGAAAACATGTGTGTAATTTATGTTGAGAAAAAGCACACACGCTTGCAATGCAGACACATCTCTTGTTCTTTTGTCTGAAACACTTCCTTTATGCTCCATTTTTAAAGATGTTTTCTGTAAAGACCCAGTTTGATCTAAAACAAAGAAAGCAAGACTTTTAGAGAAAAAGCTTGTTTTTTTATTTACTTCTTTAAAATCCTAATAAATACCATTGACGTGAGTGCAACAGCAAAGTCAGTCCATGGGATAAAGAGAAAATGCTTTTTTTTTCTCTTTTCTTTTGCTATTTTTAAAAAAACTGAACTCTTTTCTAAGCATTGTGTTCTCAGCTAAAGTTCAGGGAAAGATAACTGTAGTAGATAAAACACCATGCATGTCAGTTAAGTCTTCAGATAATGCAGCGAGAGTTGTGTTACCACAGAAGAACTTTTCAATAACTTTAGTCTGAAAAGGCCAACTTTTTTTCCCCTTCATTTTGTAAACTGCTCCTTACTTGTGTAATGCATTTTGCATTAGGTGCTTCAAGAACTTCATGAAATTTCTAAACATACTCATTCAGTTTGGAGTGCTAAAATTGTATTGTTTTTGTGAAGCATAAAAGTTTTTTTCCTAATAAAACAAACACCTCCTTTTTTGGTGAAATGATTGCAACAAAACATGTTTGCATATGTTAATTTTCTGATGTGTTTTTGTGTGTTGTGCTAATTGTGTTTATTTGTAATGAAAGTTTTGAGTTTTTAGTTTGATTTCCACTGTTTGTGTTAGGGTATGTCATGCCTTTTGTTCTTTGTGTTTTGCTCTGCGTAGGGTGCGCCGCCCACCCCCTTTCTGTCCCCTTGGCAGGCACAGCACCAGGGTTTGACCCGTACCAGCATGCCACAGCGCAGACACAGTGAGTCACTCACACATTCTCTTTTTATAACACAACACATCCGGGGGTCTGAGAGGTTTATCTGTGTAGCCAGGTGAAATATTCAAATATTTTCAAATAAGCTCTGTGTATACATTTTCAGTTCTTTGTCTCTTAATTAGATTTATCCTCTATAGGACTCATCATCCCACAGCACAGCTCTTCTTTTCATTTATCAGTTGTATTCAGTCGCAAATTATTTGACTTGTTTTCTTATAAACCCATTGATTTCTCACTCTGTTTCTCATTGTAATGACTTTTTGTGGCCTCTAGATGTTCATTTAGGAATAGTGCATTTATTGTAATTCACAGCAGGGATAGATTAAAATTATACTTGGAAATATTATACTAGAATCCCATCAGCCAATGTAGATTTAGTTTTTAACAAAAATACCAAAATACATGCTGTTTACTCTTGAAACACATTTTCTGTATTATAAAACGTTAAAAACAGGACTGTAGAAAGAGTAACTGTGTAGTCGCAATAACCTCACCTTATTCAGTTTAACAAAGTTTTTGTATTATGATGTGTGGACAAGTAAACAATGATCATGAGTAACAGTACTTCATAAAATACAAACGTGAAAGTGAGAAGCACAAAGAAAAGAAACAGATCTTTCTCATTGGGGCTCAGGTTTCTATCAATAGTATTAAAAAATGAAATAAAGATACCTTTTTAAAGTGCGTTTCAGGTTCTTTTTTTTGTCTCCTATTCGCTTCTGTTTGTGCCTAGTGTTTAAATCATAAATCCAACCCAGACTTCAGTCAGAGATCACATTGATATGAGTCTAAGATTAATGCTAAACATGATTTAGAAAAAATAACAGAGGCACTTTCTAATACTTGAAGAGAACAAACAAGGGGAAAAGAAGAAGGTAAATAAAACGTCTAATATGAAAAACAACAAATGCCTTTTTTTTTCATTAAACAAATGCAATAATACCTTATGTGAGTTCTGCATGTAAACAAACCAACCAGGAGATCTTGTCAACAGGACTTTTCTTCAAAGTAAAATAATACAGTCAACATTAAAAAGAGTGGTGGTTGTTGTGATTATATTTGACATTTCAGTGGCTTGTTTCCTAAATTAATGTCTGACCTTTTTTTTGAATGAGCTTTGTTTTAATTTCAGGATAGAAAACACATCTGGCTGAATAAATGTTGGTTTTGTTTGTCGTCGCACCTTCTTTTGCTGCCGTGTTTCCTCCCTGCAACGAGTTTCACTCGCTCTCCCCGTTGTTTAAACTCCTCTCCTCCTCATTTCACTTCGTCTCTGAAAGAAATCCATTTGAATCGCCCTCATTCTCTCTCCTCTACCTTTTGCCTCCTCAATGCATAACATCTTTGGCAAGGAGTGGAGCAGCTAGTGCAGTACTTCACTGACAAAGCGTGGTACAGTAGCCCTTTCTCTCATGCGAAATGCAGCCCACTCGGACCTGCTCACTGAACTGTGGCCTGGCGACATATGGCCTGACAGAAGCATGCCCTTCTACATTCATTTGCATGATTTGATTTGGGTTTTCAGTTTTGACTTTGTGTACTTTACTTTGGGACGTTGGTTTGTCCTTTTTTTAGTGGATGAAAGTTTGAGGCTTTATTTAGTTTTGTTTGTAATATATGTTATATAATCTTTATTGAACTTTAGTTCATTTTTTGTCACATTAAGACTGTATGAACTGCATGCTTTGTGTGCTTTGCAGCTTTCAAATAGGATGACATTTATTACTGACCCTGTGCTAATGGATGTGGATGCCTTTTTTTTTTACTTTTTTTTCTGTCATAACAGTAAAGCTTGATACAATTTTAACAAATCACAGTCACACACATTCATCACAGATGACATGTTGAGTCTTGATGGTGTGGCTCTTTACTGACAATCCCATCTTCTTACATACGTGACACAATCATATGTGCTCTTACCATCCCCTTCAACCCATATATTCATTTTCTTGCATGTTTTCTAATCATCAGCTCATGGTGAAGGAAGCGGGGGGACGAGACCGATCACGACGGGCCGCGGCGTCTTCCACGCGCCACAGATTGGCACACTGCTGAATTTCTGTTAGCGCGATAGCTATCATTAGCAGCTGAGACATTTACTCAGTGACAGTGCAGTAAAGAGCTCAGAGTGATTGCTGCAAATTATGAGTATCTCAAGCAGACAGCTGTAGATGCAAATAATTACTGGCTGCAACCCTTTAGTCATGTCATGTCGCTATCACAAACTGGCTTCTCCCAACCAGGAGAGGTAAAAATACACCGCACGGTGTGCACTCATGACAAACCTCACAATTAAAGGTGTCACATTACTGACATTAATAGACATTTCAATCTGCAGTTTACTTGAATTACTTCAAATTCTGTATTCAAAATGTTTAGTCTACCAGAAAAGACTATATATATATATATATATATATATATTTATATATATTTATATAACAATAATGGCACCATTTTTATTCTCCTTTTCTTACGATTAATCATGACATAAAAGGAATAGATAAAAAGGGGGGAAATATTAATAACATTCTTAGGATTGAGCAGCAGAATTATGAGTGTTACTTTAACATATACTTTATTCATAAGACTGTTGAATCTGCAAACTTTTATCTCAGAAATATGCAATAACAAACTGAGGTAGAAAGGCTTAATGGACGCAGTGTGGCAGGGCACCAGGAGATGGAGCTGTGGTGCCGGACAACTGCACACTAACACACACACATGCACACTAACACACACACATGCACACTAACACACGTAATGTACAAATGACCAGCAACAGACACAGCAGCCTGACCGGTACAGCTATATATTCACATCCTCTGAGATCCTTCTACTTCCCACTCAGAAAGTATGTTTGTGCCAAAACTGAGTTCAGGCTCATTAGTGGCTGTAGATGGTTTCAGGTGGGTTGAATGCTGAAGGTCCAGCCAAGCCACAGAGTTGCCCAAAGAGCAGTTCTCTGATATCCCGAGGTAAAAAATTGACAATCATCAAAAAAAGGCTCCAGATCCGTCTCAGACTAAACCGCTAATATTAGAAACATCATAAAACCACTTCACTAATGTTCTGAGTCGCTTGCTTCTTAAAACACAAACTTGTTTTTCTTGCCATGATTGTTGCACATATAGGAGGCGAGCGCTGACTTTTCCAACTTGAGTTATGTTGCTGTTCAGGTGCTGATTTGATGTGCTTTTTATCTGGCTTCTTATCTGTCACAAACAGCAGTTTCCAGACCCTAACATTCCAATCTTTTTTCTCTGCTTGTTTTCTCGGAGCCTCCTCTGTGTCACTACATGTCCCATATTGAGAACAGTTTTTTAGACCGTCAAAAGATACATGCTGTGTTAATACAGAGTAAAGAAAAACAAGTGGGGAAAAAAAAGCAAAATTTTTGTTTGCTATTTGATTTAAAATTTCATTCTCAGCAGCCAAATATTCAACAGTGTGAATACCGTGGGGATCAAACACACTACCTTTGTAAACAATCACTGTTTGCTGATTTCATTTTTGCTTTACTGATATATATATTTTTTTCTTTTTGTCCCTGCAGCCTCAAACCCTACAGCCTTTCAACCCCTATCCCAGCGAGCACCCCCACCAGGAAAGACTAATAAAAACTCCCCCCACCGAGGACCACAGTGAGCTCACAAGGACTAGATCAGAGAAAGCAGCTTGTACAGATGATGACCGTCCTCTTGAAGCTCCTAAGGTAGAGGTGTCCGCGGCAGCCGGATTTGACAAGCTGAGTCGTCTTCTCGGGACCAATCCGCACTGCCTCGGTTCCCCGCGCTCCGCGGGGGATAACTGGCAGAGACGGTCCAGCGTCAGCATCTCAGTCTGCAGCACAGCATGGGTGGAGAGCCCCTGCTGCGACACTGCAGAAATTGTTCGCTACAAGATCTGCCGGGGTTGACTTGCCCCGGCATGCCGCAGTCTTCTCGCCTTCACAAGTGCACGCCTGTCCCCCGTATCCAAACCAAAGGGGGCACGGGTGGCTTAGTGTCTCTGAAGTCGTGGTGCTCCTGATGCGAACCAGACTAAGCAGCCTCCATTCAGAGGCCTTCCTTGCTTGAACGCCGGAGCCAAGGTTCAAACTCCTCAACCGTTAGCCTCTCGAAACATCAGAGCTCAGCAGAGATTTAATGTTGTGACAGCCCCAGCTCCTTTGACACTCAGATCGAGAGTCAACCAAATACCTTATTCCTTTGAGTAATTCACGCCTCCCTAAACCAAAGATTACCTAAGGAGTTAGAATCTACCCACCCAACTAAAACTATTATCACACTGTCATTGGCATTCATCCCCTTCTCCCTCTAGCCACAGTAATGGTGGGGTTGTTTGCTCGTTTGAGTGTCAAACAAAGAATTCTGAGCTCATTAACTAATTTGGACCAGTCAGACTGTTTGTCAGGGTCGTCCCTTTTGACTGCTGTACAGTATTGTTTCTAAATTGGCTGCCCAAGCTTGTACACAAAACATGTTTAGTAATTGATCAAAATGTAGCAGAAACATCCTCACAACAGTAATATATGACAGTTTTCAGGTTAACGAGGAAAAGTCCACTTCAGTTGTTTTGCACATGAACATAAAGGCTGCTAAGAGTTATGCTTTGCAGTGAAGTCAACTTTTTTGTTTTTCTTTGAAATACCCTGCTGGCTAATGTCAAGTTTTAAATGCTAAGATCGCTTGTCTTCTGACAGCTGTGCCCTTTGACACACAGGTGCATTTGGTTTTTAGGTGACGTGACTGTGACCTCTGCTGTGCTGTAGAAGGCCCAAGGGGAAGTAGAAGCAAAAACAAGAAGTGGAGTAAGAAAAAAAAAAGGGGGAGGGTGGGAGAGAAAAGAGAAAGTGAAAAGGCAGCAGGAGACTGAAAAGCTAATTCGTCAGAGCGCTGTGAAGCTTGTCACTTCCGGAAAGAAAATATGTGAATGTGTAAATGTGTGTGAATGTGTGAGAAAGGGCTTTGAGGGGAAAAAAAAAGAAATCAAAACAGCTTCCACTGTAGTTGCACACATCCTTCTTGTCCAGTTCACTACATTGTGCTTATTTCTAGTCAACCTTCAAACCCTGCACATATTAACAGAAGAGGTTACAGACCTGCTGCTGAAATGCTCCAGTTATAAACCTATAAACTCAGAGAAAATACTACTTTCTTGTGGTAAAACTATAATCAGGAGAAACTGTGCAAGTGAGAAATTCCCAACAAAGCAGCATAATAAGGCACATTGTGCCGGGCTTGTAAGTACAATAAACATTCATAAACAGCTACATGTAAAAAGCGCTCTACACAAGCACTGTAAGTCTGTTTTTTTAGGATTTTCTTTATACACTTTTCGATGGGAAGCTGTGAAGAGTAAAAGGAGGTGTGATGAGAGGGGAGTCAACATATGAGAAAGCTTTTTTAATATCCGAGTCATAAAATCCGCACTACAGGGCAAAAACAACACAAAACCTGTTGATAATGCAATTGCGGGTCCCAGTGTGTCAAGAAAACCCACAAAATATAAAATAATACAATTCATCTGATCCTTTTGTTCCAGATTCCCTATTTGAGTCTTTAAGAAGCTCCCATTTGAATTTCTAATAAGATCATTGTGCATATTAGTACAACGTGAAGCTGAAATTTAACAACTTTTCTTGTTAAAACATACAAAAATATGAATTCCCAATCTATTTTTTTTACTAAACTTTAGGTTTTGCATCTTTTGAGCATCCTAACAGTAATCAGTGTTTGTTAGCTGAAGCAGTTTAGTTGAAATTTTAGTCAAGAAAAAAATAGACTTTAACATTACTTATTTATTTCAGTTATATTGATTTTTTTCCATATATATTTATATTTTATTTATGTTCTGATATATTATTGCACTGCACCTGGTGCAAAAGATGACTAGAAAGTGCTTATGTGGGTATTTGTAATCCTAATTTAGTTAAAGTCATTTTCTAAGAAATAACAAAATGACTCATGCTGCTCCTCTAGGTATTTACTCATTTTGCATTCAAAATGCTTTTCTTTTCTTTTTTTTTACTTAGCTGGAATGGTAGGTGGTGCCTGGAGATTACCTAGACTAACATTTTCATCAAATCATCTCATTCCTTCCTTCAGTTTTAACAGAAAACAAGATATAAGCAAATGTCCCCCTCTAGTTGATATTTCATTTGGACTTTAAAGCTTAAGATGCTAAAAGAACCCATTTGTGTTTAAGCACTGATCGAAAAATTGGTCAGAATGTTTGTAGATCTAAACTGAACCGATGAATTTTCTGCTTTATTCAGGACATCATGATAGGATCAAGAAAAGTGACCATTCACTTGAAAGAAAACAAAAAGTGAGCCTATTGAATAACTTGTGTAGAACATTTTTTTTCTAACAATATACACTGTCTTCCTTGAAAAGACCTAATCTCCCATATCGCCCACACATAAAGCAGCTAACAGGGATTCATTAAACATGTGAAGCTGCTGGTAAATGTGTCTTTGAGTGCCACTCCTCCTTTTTTCTTTCTTGCATGTCTGTTGGAGTAGATCAGAGGTATTGGTGGTATATTTTCAGGTAGGGAAGCCTTTGTGGGGAGGGGGGGTTGTGGCATCTCTGCAGGAGCTTTGGAAGAACTGTGTTTATCGCTCCTTTGCGGGGTCCTTTTGCAGTCAAATGCTCCCGAAATGTCCCCAAACGGAGAGCAGCAGCGTGTTAAAAAGGCCTTCTGACAGCAACTCTGCTCCCTTTGCTGTCACGCCGCGTGACCGCTTGGTGTACGCCTCTGGCAGTGTCCGGTCTACTGCGTCCAATAATGCACCCTACACAGACGAAGCAAGACAGTTACACACACATACACACTCAAATCCACACAGGATGTGTTTGTTAGCAAGTTGTAGGGACGCACATTTATCGAGAATTTTGCCAAAACTGAAAAAGACATGAAACTCAAGAGGAAACTCTCACATCAGTTCATGTCACTGTCACATGTACACGTGCATTTAAAATTTTGGTAAAAAAGTGCATAGAAGTGTGTTTGTGTTGTTTTGTTAGCTCTTGCAAAACAAGCTCTCTTAGCTCACACAAATCCATCTGCCTTTGGCTGCAGCTGGGTGGAAAAAAAGAATAACTAAAAATTGCATCTCTAGATTATCCTGGAAGTGAGTTGGAGAGCAAGAAGCTGCACAGCTGATAAAGCATGTTTACCTGTTGGATGGCTCAACATTGGGCCAAACCGGCCAAGCAGTCAACGGCGCTCTTCGAAGCCAAGAGAAACACATTTCGTTTAATGAAAGCGGAAACGGAGATGCAGACGGAGAATGAGAGAGATACACAGTGCAAAGCAACGGAATGGAGTGGGAAGGAAAGAGCACAAGATGAGAGGTCCTCCTGACCAAGATAAACGGCTGTTTGTGGGCTGTGAAAGTGAGCAGAGGAGAGGGCAAGGGAAATCAAATGCAAAGTTTGCATTGTGGTCCAGGAAGTAGCCAGATCTCCCCCCCCCACACTGTGCTAGGTCACCCGCTGCTCTGCGATGCCAAAAAAAAGGAAATCAGTGTTGCCCATTATGCATATTTGTGTGCATGTGTGCGTATGTGCGTCTCCAGACACCTCTGGCTGCCAATGTTTGCCATGTTGAAGAACGGGTTTGTGTAACAGAGAAATGTGCAGAACCGGGCCAAAGGCAGTCCTGTGCCAGAGGAAACGGGCCTGTGCCATTCTGTTCTCCCAGTCTCCAAATTCAGCAGTCAGACCAATCAGTCTCACTAGCTGTTATCACAAAAAACCTAAAACTGGTTGAAAACTCTATTGCGGACCACTAGTCTGTCTACTGAGACAAAGGTATGGCACAGATGAATTTTTATGCAACTACGATACATGTAAAGTAAACTTAGTGGCAAAATGCAAAAAGAAAAAAACTATGATGGAACTTGTTGCATATTAACAGTTTCAAGCTGGTTTTACTTTAAAGATAGTTAAAAACTAAAATCAGTATAATTTGCTTAAATGCTAGAAAAACTGTTGTTGCTACAAAAGCAGCAACATTGCCCTCACCTTTTTAGTAGTTTTCATCTTCTTGTTTTGCTTTCACAGTCCAGTGTTTGGGTCATTTGTGCCACCTCTGTCCCTTTTATCACTACCATTTTTTTAAGTATTACACAAAGCTTAAAATTGAAAATGTGCCTCTATTTCTGTTCTATTTCTGAACTTCCACAGTTTTTCTTGGTTTCGGCTTTACGCATTTGCAGCAAATAGATGTGGCAGGGATGTAGCATTTCTAAATTCATGACACAAGTGCTCCTCTTGCCATATTCCACAAAGCTGAATTGCCAACTAGAGGTTTGCAGTGTTAGCAGATAAAGCACCATAGTGTGGCTCTTTGTGTTTCCTTCCATAATATGCAAGGTTGCTGGACATAATCTGGCGTATCAGCTGCTATAAGCACATCCTGTGTGAGGCTAGAAAATGAGGGAATGTTACACTTTATTCTTAGCAGCCTTTTATGCAAATTTAAACAAGCAAATAAAGCTTTAAAGAGTTTTAAGCTGAAGCACTTTAAATGACAATATTCATTCATGCTGAATGAACAATAAACTGGATTTAGAAGCCATTCAGAATTCATTGAGTTTACAGTGACTATTTTTATTTTAGTTTTTTTTTAATCATGTTATTCATGAGAAAGGAGTATATTAAAAAAACTGACAAGGTTGTTTTGGTTAATCTTCTGTTTTGTCTTTTTCTGATTCTTAAAATGTCCTTTTGATTTCAGCTGCTGTGTGATTTAAAAATAAATATTTTTTTTTTGGGAGAAACTAAGTTTAAGGCACGATGACATAGAAGTGGCTTGAGCAAGAAGCCACAGGTGAGTGCACAGCAGTCCTTAAAAACAACAAAAACAAAAAGTGATTGTTTTCAAGATTACAGAACAACCTCATTCTTGTGTTTTTCCATGTTTTTATAATCTGTCTCTACAATGGAAATAAAAAATGATTGAATAAAGGGATATGAGTGAGTGATGTTTATTATATTTCATTTTGCTCTTCTAGTGTTATAAAAGGGGCAACAATAATGGCAAAAAAAAAACCATCAAAATGAAATAGCAGCACAGTCAGAAAATTTCCAAATGCCCAAATTTAAAGCAAAAATGTGTGTTGCACTCTGAGTATATACAATGTTTTTATTTCAGAAAATGTAGAACTAGCTTAGGTGGCGGATACTCATAAAAACTCATATTAACTCCAAACAGAATCCAAAGCCAGAAAAGTTGAGCTTGAATATGATTTGGATGCCCCACCCCCCACCATCATCACTGACAGGTCAAATTAAACTAAGTAGCATGACTCATCTCCATCCTTTCCAAAGCACGCGGCCTCTTTACACCTTGCATACAGTCCATTTGATAATGAAGCACGTCCCTCAAAGATGATGGGTGGGTAACAATCTGCCAAGTGTAAGGAACAGAGTGACACTGTCATTAACTGGGAAAAGTGGGAGATTTAAGTGCAAACGGGTTGCTGTTGGAGAGAAAGTGAAGCCTGTCAAATATGTCGGAGACTTCCTCTTTTGTAATAAAACGTGCCGCGGGTTGTCACTCAGAGCGCTGTGGTTTTATGAAAGATGACATGCTCTTAGGGGTACCGTATGTGGAGGAATATAAAACACACCCAAAACATATTTCATGTGGTATTTTTGGACACATTTACATGCTGTGTCTGCCTGATAGAGCTGTTCAGTCAAAACTTTTCTTCATGCTGAGATAAAAATTCAGCCTTCTTCCCCTAATTTAACATGGCTTCCATCACCATTCAATTGGCTTTTGGCTAGTTTTACAGGTATTGAGCTGAAGTTTGGTTTTTCGGCAACTGAGAGTCAGATACTCCAAACTTTGACCAAAAGGACAATAACTCCATAATTTCTCGTCACAAGAGGATTTTAGTTTTAAGTCTCTTACATGAATGCTGTGGGTTTTAAGCATTCCTTCAAGAAATTCTGGTCCTTCTATTCTTTTAGCTTCCCCAAGTGCATATTTAAAAAAAAAAAAACATCAAAAACTGAAAAGTCCTCATAAATCCTCAAAGCAAAAGTGTTTTCTTTAAATGAAAGAAAAAAAAGTGGAGAAAAAAATGATGCTCACGGAATAAAATAATCTAAACAGAAAAGAAAAGGCAGAAAAAATGTCAGCCACAACTCACACTAAAGTGCTTTGAGTGGGTCATGTAGGTGGCAGTTCAATACATTTCAAAAACAAGTCTAGACTGCCTTTTTATTTACTCATTTTCATGGTTTGGATATGCAGCAACACATAGCAGCTACTTACATGATTTATTCATCTATTTGTGCACCTATTGTTTGCTTCTGCCGGCCATCAGTAAACAGCAGTGATGATAGATCAAACTCATTTTGAGACAGAATTTAAAAACATAAAAACCAAAATGGACCAAGTTAGAGTCATTTATGTGTCTGGCTGTCGTGGCCATCTTGAACTGAGTTGACTAATGTGATGTAGCTGTAGATGTCCATACAATGATAACTTTTTTTTCTTTTTACTTTCATTTAAATCTGTTCAGTAGTTTGATAAGTTTTGCAAACACCACAGACAAACAAGCACACACACAGACAGGAGAAAAAAAAAAAACAGTATTGCTTGCAACCACAGGACGATAAAATTAAAATGTGTTTAAAGTGTCTGTGACATGCATAAACTTCAAATACAAAAGAAAAAAAAAATCAAACAAAAACATCATACAGTATTTAGGAAACTTAACATAATACTAGGGGAGTGAAACAGGAAGTGACATCAAAGGGGAACTCTAAGAAATAGAACTCTGGTATTTGTTTATTGAAACAAAATTATTGTGAACTCTGACTCTTCTTCATCACTATCTGATGATGACTGAAAATAATATAAAGAAACATCTGATTCTTTAATACTGCCTGTGTTGTTAGTTGTAGCAGCGCTCTGTTTACACACTTTTATTCCCTCTTTGTTGTCATTTCCTGTTATGCAAATATCTCAACAACTGTGCATCTATCTCAGTAGCTTGAAAAGGTCTTTGCAATTCATGATTAATATTATCTTTCAGAAATAACTATTTTTCATAAATTAAAAAAAGCCCTTTAAACACTTCTAAACACTGAACTCCTTATCCTGACAAGAGAAAGTCACCATTTTTCTAATATATTCACATTTTAACCTTTATAATATCAATAATCAGCAGCTGCAGAAACTGAAAGGACTTCCTGTTACACTGCCTGCCAACCTCCAGACTTTAGGTACTAAAGAGCCACTGTGCCTGTTATTAATTTCCTGCCTCTGGTTTGAAAACACATCAAATGTGGCATGGCAAAAAGGTCTGTCAAGTGTAAACCATCCAGTCAACAAGTTAATTGGCCAACCAATCAGGAGGGAGGATGGAGACCCCAATTGGCCCGAAGTTTTGTCTTGCAGGAGAATGTCTTTAGCAGTTTGACCTGCTTTCATTTCGTTTCATTTGTGCCGAACCGCTGGTTTTAAGAGATACAAACAAGCACCGCCTGCCAACACGGAGCACCAGGAGACTCGGTTTCCAAGAATCATGATGTTTGAGGAGCACTCAGGTTGGTTGGAGCTTAATTGTGGCAGCTGTGGCCTCCGATGGCACTCCGCGCCGGAAGCGGGAGTTTGGCAGCTGAGAGCAAAAACAACAACAAACATGGCCGCGTCTACTTCATGGAGGTAAGTTTGCTTGTTTTGAGCTGCTTCTGGCTGTTGTGTTGTTGCTCTGCTCCTTATGACGTTTTGGCTTCTGCTGTTGTAGAAACTGGCTTCGCACATGTTTAATTTTCTCTGTTCTGTGAATTGGCTTTAACGTCATTATTTGTGCTGTGGTTTGATTGCTTTTTTTAATTATTATTATTATTATTTTAGAAGCTTTTATTTTACCAATGGCTCAATACAAACCTGGCACAGTTATGATCACTGGTGTGATCATTTGCTGTAATCTTGGTCTCATAGCAAAACTAAATATGGCTTCCAGTGCTGGAACAATGTCATGCTCATATCATCAGGTTTAATGTCAGAGCTTCATTTGCTCTTCCTCTTTATGTAATTCATGTGTGACAAGATGCTGATTATAGCTTATGGCTGTTGCATTTGTCACTTTTCAGCTGCATGTTCATTTGCTCATCATCCTTATAAGATATGTCACTTCCTGCTCAAAGCTGTGATTTTTGGCTTCTGTGTTTATTCAGTGTTAACGTCTGGCTGCTTCAAAGCTTACAAGTGATAAATAATGTAGTGAACTTTCATTAGACCCTGGGAATTCAAAGCTCTTTACAGGATAATGAGCAAGTTGTCTGACCTACAGTTGTGGTCAAAAGTTTACATACACTTGTAAAGAAACATAATGTTATGGCTGTCTTGAGTTTTCAATAAGTT
>JAUBOC010000089.1:14852352-14866559 GCA_032275365.1 Anablepsoides cearensis
CTGCTGGACGAAGTCAAAACTACACCGAAATAAGTTTTAAACAGATGTTTATCAATTAATCGAATGGAAGAAACTTTAATCTAATGAACCATTAATTGACATTTAATCGAAAATTGATTAATTGTTTGCATCCCTAAGTGGAAGTGTTCTCATTCATGGAGCAATAAACGTGACCTGATGAAGAATAATCTGTCGTAAATGAGTTTAAGGGTTCTGACTAATACCTGGGATTTTTACTTAACTCCACTCCTTTCTGCTATGACTGCTTTCTGACTCATTCTGACTAAAATTACATCAGTTTTATGACTTCTCCAGTGTTCCATTTAAGTATATTAAGTTTTTTTCATAGACATGGTGTGGAGTAATGAGGGGTCCGTTTCTGTCTTGACAATGTCGGCAGAATCAGTTTGAAGATGGCCCTAAAACGTGAGCAATTGGGAAGAGAGAACATTTTAAAACCAAAACGACTTAAATTTTTACAGGTTTTGTAGCATAGATAAGATTTTATTTTAGTTTTTACACCAATTAAATTTGACTAGTGTTGTGAGCACTGTTTTGTTTTGGTCTCACAGTTTTGCCTTCCTTAATTTGACTTTGACTGATAGCACTAAAGCAGAAATTAAAATAGACAAAAACAAACTTACCATTTGTAACAGTTGTATGCTTTTCTTCTGTTTAACAGTTGGCTATAAAAGTTTTTTGAAGCCATTGTGTTTTTTTTAGGTAAGCATTCCAAACTTATTGAAAGCGAGATTCTGTTAAATGTTTTATAAAGGCAATTTTACAAGGACTCTTTTACACCTGCCTCTTGTCACGGTGCTTGTATTGATTAGACATCAACTGAACAACTTCATGTTAATTCCAGCCGATTGTTTCTGTGTTTCAGGTCAAATAGTTCTTTTTGTTTCCTGGTCCTTATTATTGCATTGTCTGATGATGCAACAGTAGCATCTGTGCACTTCTGTAACTAAACTGCAAATTATTGACAGAAAATATCACATGCTAAGTATAGCTTGTTGTTTTTTAAAAGTGTCGGTAGGGTTTGGTGTGTGCATTTTTCTGTTTACAGTTCATGTGGATTTATTGAGTGACAGAGTATTTTGTTGTCCCAGTTTCCTTAGGGCTGTTTCTTTTTTAGATTCAGAGCTGCAGAAGGGGAAAGAAGAGCTGAATTAATGGTGATTGATGGGTTTTCCCCAGTGACTGAAACAGAGCGCTTTAGATGTATGTTCGATGCATTTTTACCTGTAGTCTCGATGAAGTGCAGCACAATGCACACACAGACATAAAATGGACATTCAATACGAGTCCATCACCCAGTAACTGACAGTTCCCGGAAAGCACATTTAGTCAAACCTTGGGTGATGAAATGGAAATGCAGAAACAGACATGTTGTGAGTTGTATGGGAAATTATTTAAAACTCTTAACGTAAGCTGCATTATTTACCACACTTTGGCCTTTTTAGAGGTTCACCTAAATGGCTATAAAACAAAACCTGCCAACATGAAGGCTTCTATCTTTTCAAAATTTCTTTGCAAATAAAGCCTGGAGTTTTTTTTTTATTCCAATTTAATGGAAAGCCTGGAGGTTTTTTAATTTTCATTTAATTAAAGCTGACGGTTATCGTAATGCCAGACCATTTTTTAAAATACTCCAAATGTCTTGGGAAACAAACAAGGCAGGATGCGAATGGAAATCTAAAACATTTGTTTCTGTAGTGATTTCTATTTGCACCATTATTTTAATACCCTGTCAAATAATTTATTTTCAGAGATTTGTTTATTTGTACACTTCAGGTATTTGTTATACATAAACAAGGCCACAAATTATCAATGTGAATTTAATAATGTATTTTTTTTTTAAAGGAAACTGAACAGTTTTTTTTTTTTGAATGACAAAACCGCATATTAAAATTAAACCATCAATTTATATTCATTAAAATATGTTGAAAACCTATTTGGTTCTCATTGTTTTTGATCGCTCATGGATCGTCAATACCAAGACAGAACAGTGACATTGTCCATTTTCCAGTCGAAATAACGCAGCAAAAGATGCAAATTATCCCATTTACATGTTCAAATATTTATTTTTTAGTTTATTTTATTTTTTTGCAAATGTTGGTTGCTTCTTTTTCTCAAGCATTTGGCCTTGAGTAAAAACGTATTCATAAACAAACTCAGAACTGTGCATCAATATGTCAGTCACACGATCTGCCTCCATATAAAAAATCTTTCAGGTATAGATTCTGCGGTTCAAACATGATCCACATCAGGCTGAGATCCACAAAAAAAGCAGATTAATATGTAAGGGTTCATTTTTAAGGTTGTTTACATTCATTTATTGTCAGAGGTCAAAACAAGGTTGACTGAATGTGTCTTTAGATGTTCGCTTCATTAACTGAGCTAGTGGTTCTGTGTATAATTATCTGATATACGTGCAAATAATGCCACCGATGAGGAAACTTTGATGTATTTTAGCTTACATTGACTGTTGCTTATGCACAAAAAGAAAGTACACACAACCATTACTCATGTGGACTCACAGATAATTTGGTGAAAATAAATAAGTGAAGTAGAGTAAACTGTTAGTCAAACTGGTTCAATTCACTTTAGTAAAAGTACAGCGACTGAAAAGTTCTTTGAGTCTAAAAGCAAAATGTAACCCTTCAAAGGACAGTTGCATCAATTATGTGAATGCAAAACTAGCTGAGTATCGCATCCTATTATCTGAAGAATATTAGACCTTTTTGTGATTCAACTATGATCAACATCTAAAGACATCCTACACAGCTCAACTTCAAAAGACTGACTTGGATAAGGGTAATGATGAAAAATAACGTGACACATCAAAATTTGCCCTGTGTGTAATATTGCCCGGTTAACTTTCATCGATGTAATTGGTCGCTGGCTGTTCTTCTCTCAGAACATCGTCTTCAAGTCTCCCACTTGTCTGTTTTGTCATGTTACATCAAAGACCGTCATCATCCCCAAAGCAACCCCAGGGGCCAAAGCCTCTTGCTGGTAATTATGACCTGCAAAAACATTTGAGGGATCGACTACCTGTGATCCTCTTGAGAAGTGAAAAATGTCAATGTTGTCTGTGATTGTAAAACGGTATATTACAGTGTTTTAACCCAAACGTCTTCTCCTTTTAACTCATGTAGAGTTGTACCTGTGTGGCACTTTCTTTTATTATCCAACCATAACACAGAATTTAGAAAATAGTTGTCTTTGGATCTTCTGTTTGGTCATTTGCATATCTTTTGGGCTCACTTAGTTCTGTACACAGAAATGCAGGCCTTCAGGCTATAAAACAGACATAACTCTCCTGGAAGTTAGGGAATTTTGCATTTAAGAGCTTCTCAGCTGTGAGCAAAGCTACTATTACATTCACAAGTAAAAATGATAGCTGAAATCCAGAAATCATAAATGACCCTACAGTCTCTTGGTCAAGTTTCAATTCAAATGGACCAAAGTAAGGAGGAAAACTGTTCTGTAGTCAGACAAATCAATCTTTGAAGTATCATGGACGCGTTGTCCTTCAGACTAAAGAGACGCTGTGTCCTACTGACTCGAGAGGAAACATTTTTCCAAGAGAAATGAGCTGAGTGACAATTAAAAACAGATGTCTTACAGTTCCCTTTTTTATCCTAACTAATTATACTGGCAATTAGGGGTAATATTAAAAATTAAAAAAGATTAAAAACTGTGTCAGTAACTTAAGAAATACATAGTGCTTTTTTGGACATTGATTTCTTAATGTGTTCTACCTCTTATTTTTTTTACCAGTTGAATCCATGGACTGCAGTGACAAAAACCCAACCAGTCCCACCATCAGTTTTATTCATTATTTTCTCTGACAACTTCAATAAACTCACTGCATGTTCAAATACAAAGTCAGCACTATCCACATCACCAGTGTTTCTCATAAAACACACACTAGTTGTATATTTGCATGAGCAAAAAAATAACAATTTGTTCTTTCTCAATACAAGGAGCTACCTCTATTTTCCCATTGGTGGCGATGTGATCAGAAGTCCTAATGTATCAAAGACAAATCTTTATTTTGCTGACGGTGCACTGTGCAATCTAGCTCATCTGAAGAGGTATGCATTGATCTCATTCAATCTGCTGAAAATAGGAGGCATCCCCTCTGGCCCCTCTGTGCTCGACACCTCTCTAAATGTGAATTGCTGCAAGACTGTACATGTAATGCATACAAAACCTTACTTTAACACCCAAGAGACTGCATATATTCTCAGGTAATTGGGTAATGGGAGTCTCATCTGAGGTTGAGATTGTAAGCTGTCAACTTTGTCAGAACGACTAGATTCTTTGTACTCTTCTGTTGGAAAGAGAGGTGCGGTGCTGTCATCCAGAGACTGATCTTGTGCATGTGTTTGCTGAGGGAAAATACTGTGTACCCATGTACTATGGCAGTGGCACCAAAAAAGTGTTCTTTGGTCAACCATCTTGCACCAGAAAAACCTTTTGTAGGATGTATTTAGAGAAACCATTCCTGTTAAAGAAAAGTAACTAATGGTACGTTAACAGTCCCAATCATAGGTTTGAAGCTTAAAGTGGACAACAAGACAGAAATAAAATAGTTTTATTTTTACAATTACCTCTAAGCATTTTATAAACACCAGTTGTTTCACTTCTATTGTAACTATGGCTGTGTCCAAATTCGGAGTCTGGGTCCTTCAAAGGACATACCCGGTCTAGGTGAGTCAGGTCCTTGGTCGACCGCGTAGACCAGAAAATGTGGCTGTGATTTTGGGCGGTCTAGTCTTCTGTTTTATTCCTGCCCTTACCTCAGTGTATGTCCTGTTGCCTATAACGGAAAGGAGCAAAAAAGATGCATTTATCGGCCGCATTGGAGGAGTTTTCAAATTTGGACATCCACCGGCGCGGCGCTGTGATGTAAGCAGCTGATAAATTCGGCCTTTGGAGGACGCAGCCTCTGAATTTGGACACAGCTTATATTAACAAGCTAACTGAAGCAGTTATTGTTTTATTGAGCAAAATAAGTTGTCACTGGTTGATATTAAACTAGCAAAATCTTTAAATGGAAGCTTTAATGAATTTCCGTCATACTATTTTTTTTTAAGACTGCACAGTGGATCAGAGAGACTAAAGTATCACAGTAACACTAAAAAGAGCTTTTACTCAGTTCAAACTCACCATTTATGTATTTTTTTAATTTATTTTTAAATCTGAACTTCGATGACCAACCGTTGTCAGTTCTGGCATTTACTTGATCATTTTCACCTCTCATGTGAATAAACATGTCTGAGATGTTGTTTACCTTACATCAGTGCTTCAGTTGACAAAATGTCACATCGAAATATTAAAATATGCAGTTTCTAGATGTTTTTTTTCTGTATATTTTTTAGTGTTTGGGTATTTGTGTTAGCGCTTGGGCCTTACTAATCAGTAGAATGTATATGTTAATTCAGCAGTGTTGCTTCCAGTTCATTATAGAGACGAATGAAGCACCGTTCCAAATAAACACACGGCTAGGCTATTAAGTGATAACAAGCGGGAGGAATGCATTATAGCCAGATATCACCCACTGTTGCTGTCTTTCCTCTCCTGCTCTGTCAGTGGTCTTGACATTTGTTTTGCTTCTATTCTCAAAAGGCTGTTTTATCTGGAGATTGGTGCTCTCATCAGCCAGCCATTAACTGCAACCCTTTAGTAAGAAACATAAAAGAACTGTGGTTTTTCTGCTCTATTTAATATATACACCAAATCCAGACTATTATGGCTGGCAGATTCAGATTTTGCGTAAATTGAATTTAGGTGTAGAACAAAAAAATTCAGAAGTTGAATTTATCATTTTATCTAATGAAATGTAATTATATTTTAACATTTTGTTTTCAATTTGATTGACACAGACTTGTTAAAAGGCAGCGTGTAGAAGGGTTTTACATGGTGACTAACAAACCAATGACCGTACCGATCAGTGAATACGGAGGCACAGCAGACAAATGTAGCAAGATCAGCTGTTCTACCTAATCTGATTACCTACAATTAAACACAGACCGATTCAGCATGCCTCTCTGCAGAAACCTGGGAGAAATGCCATCAGAGAGACACCAGGGACATCTGAACAGGTGCTCCTGTTGGCAGGTAATACTGTAAACACAGGGGGACCTATTTAGTTGGATGTACTCAGTCAAAGTCATTCAAACAACTTGCCTCATCTTTCTAAGGTTGCGCAAACTTAATTTATCAATAAAGTGTCTGAACAAAAGCCTAGCTTTTGTGTCTTAACTCACGGGGAGGAGCTTTGGTTTGAACAGTTTGTGAGAAAGTGAGTCAGCATAACAGACCCTGTGTGTTTGGTGTATTACTGTAGTGGGCTACAAATGTACTGGAAACCTGATTGGCCTGGTTGCAGGTGCCAACCAGTTGGACCGTGAAACTCCATACTGCTTTCTGAACCATGTAGGTTACATGGTTATTCCATTATTTATTATTGTTGACAAATTGTTTGTCTTTTTATTCATCATTTAACATTGAATTAAATACAATCGACAGCAATCCTCTTGGAGACATTTACCTGTCGTTCCTCAGATTTCTCGACTTCTGCTTCCCCACTTTCCAAAGATGTGAAGCAATGAAATAAACAGGAATAAAAATAAGAACATTGAGTGTTGCCATGGTGAATCTAATAGTCAACAGGGCTTGTATGTGTATTTTTTTATTTCCTTCCCTTTGAATGCTGATTGACTTGACTAGTGTGTAGCTGAGCAGAATGCTACGAACATCCTGTCCATCCCCTGATTATTCCTCCACTCTGTTTCATTATTCAGTCATTCTGATCATTAATGCTACTGACATTTTGCTTTTAAGGTATCAGAGTGCAGTTTTTCAAGAGAAAATGCCTTTAAAAATAATATGCAGTAAAAACATCTTTCCTTTTTTGTGTGAAAGAAGATCAAAATACTGGATATTTACATATGGGTGTAAATTAGTTCTGGCACCAACTATAATGGAGTGAGGTACATCACAGTGATGACCGATATGGTTAACGGGAAAAGTCTGAAGATGTTAGGTTGTATTTTACAAACCCACTGCGCCTGAATGCATATTATCAGGCATACAAATGATTTGAAGCAATTTTGTATGCTTTAAATGCTGATTGATTCGATTCAAAGTGAGCGCACCAGAAAATCGCTTCTGTCCACACTAACCAATAGGGACACGTCTTACAGTAGTTCGTCCTTAGACCCCGCCCCGGATGTTCATGTTCTCTGAGTTCAAAACTTTTTGAGCATCAACCAAAAGTTGCAGATTCAACCTCTGCAACTTCTGACGTGAAGAAAGTTTCTGTTTTGCAAAACTGTTTTGGCGAATTTTCTTTGATTGAAATTGCTGTTTGGTTTGGTTGAAATTATTATTTTTTTAATGAAAATTCTGTTTTTGGTAGAATTTTTTTTGATTTTTTTGATGGAAACTACATTTTTGTTTGAATAATAAAAAATACCTTCATAATTGTTCATAATACTTTTTTATTGTCAAAAAATTTAAAAGGCAAAATGTTCAAATGCTTAATAATTCCATATTCTTGAATAAAATAATGTTTTCTTATATTTTGTTGTATTTTGTACTTTTACTAGACTAAAGCATAGATGTTCTGTCCAAACACAGATCCACTGAGCAAAAAAAGATGAGTAAGAGTTAAAGAAAATGTGATCAAAAATTGGTAGTCACAATAATTGTGTAGGAAAAACAAGTGAATTTTCTGTTAAAAAATCTTTTATTCTTCAGTTGTACAATTCCGTCTCATTGTCTGCCAAAGGGCTGAACAGAATAAAATAATCATAAATCTTAACAAAAAACACAATAAATCTTAATCCAATCTAGCATCTGTACAATTTGCTGTCCAATTCATAGGAGCCCCGCTTCATTACCTGCAGAGCATAAAAAGGCTCCTCAAGATGGCATAATGCTAAACACCACAGAATACCTTTGTACATCTACTATTTAGGGCTTTGAAGGGTCAGGCAGGAGGAGGATCTACTCAGAAATTGGTCCCAATGTAATGGCTCACTGGTGTATTCAATATTATCCTTATGAATCAACAGTGCTAAAGAAATACAAAAAAGTTTTGGAAGAAAAGTTTATTACAAAAATTTAACATGCAAACTGTTCACCGACAATTGATTAAACCAGCAGTGGGAGGTTTGACTGATGAGGAGTATAGTTTGAATGACAACAATAGGCAACTCTGTATTTTGAATTTAAATGACTAATTGTTTGTTGCTGTGATGTCTGATGAATCCTGACACTTTTTGGACAGCTGATTTAATCTGGTCATTGTAAAGGTAGAATAAAGCATGTTGCAGACACTGCAAATAAAATATCTAAAATCTAATTCAGGTTCCACTTAGAGTAGCAGCTTTATATAAACTAGAAACTCTTCAGATAAAAAAAATACACTGTAACCACAAGAAGTTAAAGAATGGCTTTTAAAGCAGTGTTGTGTAACTGCTCCTTAAACTGTATGTTACATACGTGTCACGTTGTACGGATTGGCTGAAATTTATAAGGATTTTACGTCAAGTTGTATGGATTTTTAGCAAAAATTACGGATTTTTGAGGCTCTTTGTACAGGTAAACGTCCAAAGGGGTTGCCATGTATGTTCTTACAACTGTACAGTTTTTAGCAAGGTGCAGGAAACTCAGATTAAAAAGGGCAGTTAGATACAACAAAACTGCCAGAAAGGAAAAACAAAAAGCACCACCATTATTACAGTATCAGGACCTCAGTCTAGAAGGGCTTCTTGAATCTTTGTTCTAAGCAAAACACTTAGTCCTGTTTTATGCGACAACTGGGACAAATCTGTTCACTGTAGTGGTGGAAGTAAAGGTTTTCCAAAAACACCTTAATGCAAGATCAAGTTTTTTTTTTAAATACACATCTTAACAATTAGCTGTTTTTATTTTTTCAGCCACTAAAGCAAAGCAATTTATTCCAAATTAACACTCACTGGTATTTTACTTTTGTTGGGAGTCTATGTTTCTAATTTGTCACATGGAAGCACATTTTTATTTGCACTGATTTATTCAGAATTGCAAATATCTAGTTTTCAGAAAAGTATTTTTTACAGCTGCTGCCAGACTCTCGGAGCATGTTATAGTTACTCATCTTGGACTTAAACTGATTTAGTTCAAGTAATTAAAAAGATACTGAAGTTTCTTAAAGACTTTGTCAACTCCTGTCTGCATATAAAATGATGAATCCAAAAGTAAGATTTGCATTCGAATAGCTAAGTCTTCTCTATCAGTTTGTAACTTCTGGTTTGAGTTAAATTGGCCATGTAGGAATAGACTTTTATGGTATGAAGGTAAATACCTGAAGCTCTAAAAATGGTAGCATGAGCTGAGAGAAAAAAAGGTATTTTAAAACCTATTGGTACTTATGGATAAAAATTTTTGTTTGAAATGTATCTGGGTTCAAACAATGACTCTGAAAATTAATTTGAATTCTAATGTCAGATATTAAATTTAGTTTGTTTTCATAGTGCTAATTCACAACAGTCATTTCAGGACATTTTCCAACATTATAAAAATACCAGTAAATAAAAGTTGTTTAATCCTCTTATTGGGGCAATTTCCCATCCTCCACATTTTTGCTACATCGTGGGAACCATTTTCCAGAAAAACACAACCTTGTGGGGACCAAATGTGCATAGTGGGGACCAATAACCAGTCCCCACGGGTACAGATGCTAATTTCGGGTGGTGGTTTTGGTTTTGGGAAGGTGTGAATTTAGGTTAGTTTTAGGGTGAGGTTAATGGATTGAACAGTTGTAATGACAGAAAAAAGTGCAGGGGACAGAGGGCACTCATTTGGGGAGAAAAGTCCTGTTATAAATTGGCCCAGAAACCATATTGGCCTACTGGGAAAATGCCCGGTATGCAAGATGGTCAGTCAACTCCTGGACTCCAATTATGTGGGGGATAACAACCCTAAAATAGGACAGAGCAGCTTTGGAAAATGAATGTGATTCTGTTTTGTTGCATGGTATATTAAATGACCTAGAATACATTTCCATTAATAAGCTGTTATGCTGAATGTGATCTCAGCTTTGGCTCTGTATTTTATCACCTACGTAGATTTATTCAGAGGAGCAATACAGTTTGATGCCTCATATTACAGTAAAATGTACATCAGTGCATGTGATGAGTGTACTGCTTCAAAGCTTACTTTGTGAAGTTATCAGTTCCAGTTCAAAATGTCTGTCGCAGTTGATCAACCTTAGTAAACTCAACAACAGCTATAACCAAATCATTTTCTTTTATTTACATTTTGAGCTAAACATTATTCTGTCACTGAGATTCACCTTCAACACATACTGTGAGTGCTGACAGGTGGTCCAGAATCTTTGTTTAAAACTTTAGCCTTATCTGGTGGAGTCAACCCTGTCCACTGGAGAGATTTTAATGAAACGCTTAGAAAGTAATCATTACATGTGCATCTACAACTTAACTTCAGGAGCGAACCCAATTTAAAAAGGCCACTATGGCTTATCGACTTTAGCAAACACAAGAATGACTACAACTCAGTCAATCACATATTGAGCTAAAATGTGATGCAATAACAGCTGAAAATCATTGCCAACACACAGTCTAAATACTAACCCCGTTATCACACACAAAGGCAAATATTAATTTTGAGATTCAACTACAATAATGAAAAAAAAATATTATTTTTTTTACTTAAAATGGTCCGGCAAAAATTTTAGCCCTAACACTCATTTTCATCTGAACTAAAGAATGGTGCTACCAACCTAGGATTTGGACATTAGCTTGGACAAAATTAGAATGCATGGGGGGTTAACAATGGATTGAACAGTTGTAATGACAGAAAAAAGTTTTTTTTTGGCTAGGTGGCCCTGTGATGGACTTGCGACCCGTCCGGGGTGTACCCTGCCTCTCACACAGTGACTGCTGGACATGAGGCCCCTGAAAGAACCAGGCTAAGTAGATGGATGGCATGATACCCTCTGTAGATAGTAAGATTATGTGGAATATTTAAAGATACCAGAATAGATATTGTCCAACCCTTGTGTTCACGGTTTGTTCCGGGGACATAAAAAGTAATTGGGCTCCAGTCTTTGGATCATTTGCCCATTTAAGGTTTCCAAATTAAATCTTAAGCACCTACAACTGAATTTATACTCAAGCAGTGTTCTCTTGCTCCATGTGTACTAAAAAGCATATATGTATTGATTCTAATGGCCATGGAAAATACTCCACGCTATGGGGGTGTGGTGGTGTTGCAACAGGTAATGCAAGGCTGTGAAATGTCTTACTGTGAAGGCTTGGAAGCCCCAAGCTAGTGTTTGTTAAATTGATGGGATGATTTTTAGATCATTTTACAAGTCTGGAAAGTTCTTGTATTGATTTTTTCATTTATGTTTGGAGTCCTCCAATTTATATCTCATAAAAATACACATTAAATATGTGCTTGTGTTGCTGCAGCAAAATTAAAGTCATGTTTACGTTGCTGCTGGATAACCTCGCTTTCTCTTTCTATCTATATTTGTGTGCAGATCCCTGTTGTACAAATGCAGGAGTGTCATTAAAATGCAAAGCATGTATTTTTATTTAAATCTTTAATAAATGCAAACCTTTGCAAGTACATCAAAGAAGAGCATCAAAAGCATTAATTGTCATAACATGACTTGCATTAAACCAAACTGTGCAGCAAATGATGCATTAAAAAATACAATATATTATTCACCTGTCATATTGTGATATTAGCTAAAAAATACACTTGTATGCAAATGTGACATATTTTGTGCCTTGCTCATTATGTAAAGTATATTGGTTGTAGTCAAAGCAAGAAGCAAAAGCCAAAACAGCTGTCAGAACTGACAACCGTGTTGGCTCTGGCACAGAATTCTTTGTTTTGAGCAATTAAAAAAGCTTTCTCTTCCTTTTAGTCGACACTTTGTGATAAACTGTTGGGGAAAAAAAAGAAAGAAAAAGAAAACAGAAAAATGCCCTGACCTTTTCTTTGTTTTGACTTTAGGCATGCTTCTCAGTGATGTGTTTTGTGACCGAGAGTTGCCTTCTTGAAATTAAATGTAAACAAAATGTAAGATTTTTTTTTTCAGGGTCAACATGAAATATTCATTAGAAAGTCATTTTAGCTTAAATTATGTGGTAATTGTTTTCACAATTCAGTGTATACAACTGGTTTTATGTCTTTCCCCTAATTATTGTACAACAATGATGAACTTTTGTTCTCCTTGGTTGAAACATCACTTTATTGTGGTGGAGGTGTTTTTGCACCTGAATGATCTTAGGAGCTCTGCTGTCTGGTGCCATTGAAATGGCTCAGCTAGCAAAGCTTTCTGTTTACCAGTCCGTCTACGTTCCTACACCCACCTATGGCCAGAAGCTTTGGGTAGTGTTCAAAAGAACGCGATCACTGATACATGGGGTCAAAATGATTTTTCTCTGCAGGTTAGTTGGACTCTCCCTTAGAGATAGGGTGAAACGATCAAAGAGAGACACAAAGTAGATTTATTATTAAAACAAAGTAGGCTACAACTAGTGCTGTCCTAAACGATTATTTTTCTCTCGATTAATCTAACAATTATTCTTACGATTATTCGATTAGTCTAATGACTAATTTTATTGATTCATTAACAATTAGTTTTTGTTGGTCGATAAAGACTAGTTTATGAAAAATAAATATCAAAATCTTTTCTAATTGAAATTCCTGTATTTATTTGTTTTTTTTATAAAAAATATCAAAAATGTAAAAAAAAAAAAAAAAAAAACAATTCAAGCTGCAAAGTAAAACAATTCCAAATAAGTCTCTCCAGTGACCATAAAGTTAAATTAAATAATTCAAGAAAAATAAATGCAGTGCAATCTTAGCATTACAATCCAAAAACCAAGAAATGTGCTTCAAGTCACTTTCAGGTGGAATAGGGCTGCCACAAACAAAAATATTTTTATAGTCGACTAATCACCAATTATTATTTTTTGATTAGTCGACTAATTCAATCATACGTTAATTGAATATAAAACATACAGCTTATCACACCAAAATACAGCTGCTATTATATCACCATTGTTAGATTTTAGCCATTTGCTAACTAAAAATACATGCAGTGGAAGGCAAGTTCTGCCTTGCAGATGTTGCATTGCACAGGTTTTTCTTTTATTTTCTTAAAATGATCCCACACTTTTGAGCTCTGTTGTCAGGTAGCCATGATACCAGAGCCTGTCTGTATAATGTCTTGTGATGTCCACGGCCTGTCCTGGTTACCACTGAAGCACATGTGTGTCAAGGACAGAAAGGGAGATGCTGCAGTAGAAGGTGTCAAAGCAGTTTGTAGACAAAAACAAAGTAAAAAAACAACAACTAATTGATTATTAAATTAGTCGTTGATTATTTTAATAGTCGATTAGTCATCGATTAATCGACTAATCGTAGCAAGCCTAGCTACAACGCTACAGGTTGTAAACGACAATGAAGCTGTTGTGATGACATGCTGAAATGGGCATGACGGAATAGGTAGGAGGTTCTTAAAGAGACAGAAGCCAATTTCAAGGCATTTATAAATGGCTATGATGCAAAGTCAAATTTATTTTAAAAAGCATTTTCATAACAACTGAAGGTGACGTGGCTACTTTTTTGTTGGTATAGATTTGAACTATATGCCTGAGAAACACACAACATTGGCCCTTTGAACGTGGCATTTCTTGAAAAAATTGAACTATTCCAGTTCCACTTTAGATTCAAGAACAACACGTGGATGTAATTTTCAACAGACTGTCTGATATTTGTTATTTTTTTATTTTTTTTGTGTCTCGCTTGCTTATGCCATGATAGATAAAAATCACCCTTTAAAGAGCTCCCTATCAGGTTGTACAAAATCACTAGGTCAACGTGAGCAGGTACCAAAGACAGAACAGAGGCTGAGGCAGAGTTATAAAGGTAAGTATGTTTATTTACAGGAACGAGGTGGGTGAGGGGGACCTGGGAACAGAGAGATTGCAAGGTGAGTTGGTTGTTTAGTTGTCCAGAGGTTAATTGTTGTGAGGTGAGTATTTGTTTGCTTACAGGTGAAGGGCAGGAGTCGAGCATGGAGGAGAAACGGGTCCAGGATCCAAGGTCCAGTGGTGAGTATTTACAGGTGAGTTCTCCAGTAGGTGAGTATTTACAGGTGT
>JAUBOC010000089.1:14869779-14881100 GCA_032275365.1 Anablepsoides cearensis
TGCAGTTGTTGCGATATGCATATTGCGATGCGATTTATTGCGATGACGATATATTTTCGATATATTGTGCAGCCCTAGTAAAATAAAAGTTTCAATCAGTTCTCAGATTACTATTATTACCATTATTACATATATTTTAAACAGTAATGTTTAAAGAAGTCTTTTAATTTGGTCATAAATGGAACAAATATTGTCATCTTTTGTGTCTGACCTGCTAGAAAATATTAAAAGCAGTCTTCAGGTTTAATTCAGCTGGCATTCAAATAAGCAGATCAATTTTGTGATGGTAATCCTGGTTTAACTCTCCTAATTCACCCTTAATTCCACTTTTAATTCAACCGGGAGGGCAGCTACTGAAGCTCAGAGCAGTTTAGTTCTGCCCTGCTGACACAACTTGAGTGATGCTATGGAAATGAAACCTCCTGGCTTTGCGAACAACAAAATCTTTTCAGCTGATACTTTTTTTTTTGTCAAGGACAGAACAATCGTCAACTTTCATGGTTTACCTTGGGGGAAAAAAAAACTTGAATTTTAATTAGTAGCTTTAAAAGAGCTTTATCTGAAACTTTGCTGTCAGTGATCTGTTCAATACACTAATGTGTTTCTGTTTATCCTGCGGTTTATTGAACAGAGTGACCACTTTTTGACATTAATATTCAAGCTACATGGTTGTCTGCCTAACACTATTACTTATCTGCCATCTTTGTACTGCGGTTAGCACTACAAGGCCTAACTGGCTGCCCTGAGCATACCAATTATTCCAGGGCTTCTATCTCTCCAACACGATTCATCAAATGGATTGCAAACACTAAGACAAATATTGCTGTTGACTTCATGTAATAAATATTTTGAATTGCCACTGGCTCTGTCAAATCCCACTTGGCCTTTTTTATTGCAGGGAAACTAGTGCTTCATGTTTTCTGTAAGATGACTCCCCAAGACAGCACGAGCCCAAAAGGAAGAGAGCGACTTGTTTGTGATAAAACTGCAAGTTAGGCGAATAATTAAAGACGATTTCAGACTATGCAATCGCCCCAGTGGAGAATAGTCTTTGTTTACAGGCAGCAAAACTGGGTTAGCAGGGGGGGTTTGATTTTAGGAAATCTACAAACGATTATTGGACCTTGGCCACCGTCAGCTTCTCATAAAGAGAATATTTTTATAGCTAGAAAGAATGGCTAAAATATAAAAATGAAACGTGGGTAAAATGTACAATTTAGCCTAACAAAAATATATTTTTTTGTTTTTGCATATCCTGCAAGAATTGATGTGAAGTGAATTGTTTTTGTAACGACGACTTATTTAAAGAGACTAAATTGTCTTAGTTTATTTAAGTATTAAAATAACCCGTTACTATATTTCAGATGTGTTGCAAAGTTTCTAATTTCTGTCTTTTAAGTTTAGTCACATTTCTCACACTCCCATACATGTCTTTGAAAAAAAGCTACTGGTAAGAAAACTAATGATATAAGACATGCATGCCCAAGTTTTTTTCTGCATCTGTATTCTGGCAGGCTGCTTAAATTAGCGCATACAATATTATCTGGGACGCTGACCCTTTAACCTTTCTGCATGGCTGATTCTTATTTTTATAGTGGAGACCCATTCTTGTTTCTGTTAGATGCTGAATAAAAAAACAACTTTGTCTAGATTTGATGGTTAGTTTATAATTGTGTTTTGAAATGTCAGCCCTGAATCATCATTGCACATATTTTTGGTGTTTGTGTGATTATTTTTCTCAGTGACTTTTTTTTTTGAATGTCTTTCAAGCACAAACACAAAGAAGTGTTCACATTTGCAAATATGCACCCTATATTCCCCAAGCATTGTCACTGGTAAATGTTTCTCAAAGTATCTAATTTACAAAATGTATCAGTTTGCGTAACAAAACAAAATAAATTATGGTGTCTATTTTCTGCTGTTTTTTTTAAAGAAACAACTGTTAACAAGTGGCAACAGTTAGCTGCACATGTTTTCAGGCACGCCAAGCGAACTAATAGGCAATACACAAATATATTTTATTATAAAGTTTTCTTTTTTTGAATACACAAAATAATGAACCCTGGAAATGTTTATAAAGCTCAGTTAGACTTATAATTTGTTAGAATTCTGTAATATTAAGAAACACAGTATAAAAAACAAAGCCTTATGTGGCCTTTTTAAAAGTACTTTGTGAGGAAAATCACTTTTAAATCCAGAACAAAGATGTAATTTTTCTCTCCAACAAAGTAAAATGACAGGTGATCAGCCAAACATATTCTCAGTGCATCAAAAAATGTCTTTCCAGATGTTTTAATCTGCTGGCTGATAAAATGTTTCTTGATGGATCATAATGTTGTCCCAACCACAAAACTTCCAGACAGAGCCATAACTCAAGTCACACTGTTACGGTTGCTGAAAACATCTTTGTACTCCAGGCTTCTGTTGTATAGACCACAAGATACATCTTTTTTACAACCTCATTCCGCAGAGATTCTCACTGCCTGTAGATTACATGTCATGTTCTTTTTGATATTCTGGCACCTATCAACAGAACCCATCTACTTATCTGAGAGCAGAACACAACCTTTGAACGTAGTGGAGGGAATTCAATCTGACCAAAATCAAAGACAAGTCAAAGCATGTTTTTATTTCCCTGTTGGATTCAATGTGAATAATTGACAATGTTGTCAAACTGATGCAAGCTTTTTACATTGCCTCAATTGGCTGTAATGCTGCTTTACACCAAAACTGCTTCACCTTACTGCGATCCTGCAGTGCTTACCTATAAAAGTTAATCCTGGTGCAACAGTTTTTTAAAATAGTAGGGTTTTCAGGTGTTTGTCTTTTGCTTGTTTAACCATGCTGCATATACATAAAAATGTAATAAATAACACAAAGCAACTGTGTACAATGTGAATTATCACACACATATTAATAATGTGTGTTTAATTAATCTACCATCTTTGGGATTGTTGGTCTTTTTTCAGTGCTTTTATTTTGTTGATCCAAACTAGTTTCAACCTTCCCACACCTTCTTTCCAACACATATAAAGTATAACAGTTGCGTGATAAATTCTCCTACTTGTACAAAATGAAGAAAATGTATGCTGTTGAGAGAAGAAACATCCAGCTGGTGTTGATGCACATATTTGATGTGCGCACATCAAACTATGGATGTTCTGTGATCACATTTAGTGAGTCGTGTTCGGGAATATAAAACGGCCAAATATACACAAGGTGGACAAAAAATCAATACATGATATACAAGACCTATTTTAAAACATGCAAGGTGGCCTGATAAATCATTTTTGTTTGTTTTGCAACAAGACTGCATTTATATTTTCAGCATAATTTTTTTTTTTCATTTCTTTCTTCGCTGGGCCCTGTTAAGGCCTTGCGACAGCGGGTCATCCTCTCATCTCACTTGAGTCTCTGGATCCTTTGACGACACTCCAGCTACCTCCATGTCAGGATTTAAGGTAGGACTTTGGAGGAGGGCGTCTGTACTTCAAGGCAGAACCCCTCCCCTTACAAAGTTTACGCAAGGTTCTAAAATTTATTTAGGTAAAAATAATAATTAAAAAAAGTAACGAGCAGACCCACACTTGAGATTTTTGAAACAACAGCAGCTACTGCAGCTTTATAATAGTTCCACCTCCGTCTTTTGTGTCTTCATAAAATGCTTGCGGTCATTCCGCTTACATAGTTTATGAAAGTTTACAAAATGTATGTAGAGTAAGAAAAAAACAACAAAACTTTTAGTGGTCCCAAAGATCTGCACTGTGCCCTAAGTTTGCCTGAGGCACCAGTTGATAGAGGGCGTTGGAAAACTGAACGTGTGTCCTCTTTAACTGCATTCATCTCCTTATTGTCTTTTTCCTGGCAGCGTCTCTAAAAACCTTCTATTAATATACCCCCCTGTCCCTCCTCTGGACATGTCCAAGCCACCCGTCTGGCTTCTTTTCACTTTGTTAGTTGTTCAACCTGAGCTGTACCTCCGATGATCTCATTCCTAATCTTCTCCATCCTTATCGCTCCCAAGGAGAAACTCGACATCTTCAGCTCTGCCAATTCCAGTTCTGTTCTCTTGTCCGTGCCACTGTCTCCAAACCATACAACACAGCTGCTCTCGCTATTCTCTTTGTGAACCTTTCGTTTGACCTTTGCTGCCACCCTTTTGTCACAAATCACTCCTGAAACTTTTCTCCATCCTGCCTGCCCTCTCTCCTTCACCTCTTTACCACACTCCCCGTTTTCCTGGACATTCAACCTAAAGTACTTAAAGTTCAGCACCTTTTGGGACCTCTGCTCCTTGGAGCCTCACTGTTCTATCTGCCTCTCTTTCATTCACACATACTCTGTCTTGCTACAGCTGTCTTATAGTGGCTTGTTTAAATAGCAGCAACATGTGTTATCTACTTACAATACGGTGACAGTTTGGTATCCAGTAGAAGTGTTGGTTAAATGTGAGAACGGCAGTGAAAGACCTACAGAATGTTTTTGAAATAAATTGGTAATAAAAAGTCAGCATAATGATTGATCTTTAACATCTGTTTTCTTTTAGTCCAACAGATGGTCACAAGCTGCTGCTTCTGAAAATTCCCTATAAGCACCGGTTTTGCATGTTCACTACCCTTTCGTAAGTTTTCTTTTTTTCTTATTTAAAAAAAAAAAAAGCTATCAATAACACTGCTTCCCTTGCACCAGACACATGCTTTAAAAAAAATGGAGTCTTCATTAACTAGCTGGACTGGTGGCAGATAAAGAAGCATTACAAGGATTTACTGTACAGTTTAGTGTGTGGGCGCATGGCATCCTGCTGGTGTGCAGAGGAGTGAAATGATGCATAGATGCATGCAAACATTAGGCTCCGAATTATCCAAAGAGTGAGATGCAATTTGGGCCTATTTGAAGAGGCAGAATTTGTGAGGGGTGGGGGGGGGTGGAGAGCTGGGAAGAAATAAAGAAACATCGGGATCTACCAACTACTAGACTTATGTCTGCAATTCAGCAACAGAAAAAGCCTCCGCGGCACAGTGCATAAAACTTTCATAGCTCTGTCGGGATGCTGTGGTTCTCCTGGATTATTTATCAAATAGTGAGAAGTTGTTTATCACACAGCTAATACTCCTCTGCACAGGTAGGGAGCTTGGCAACTTCACACATTTGGCCTCATAATTAATATTAATCAGTTTCCCTGCAGCTAGAAGGCAACAAAAAGGGATGTGCCACATTCGTTTGACTAAGGCATAGAACGGGAGAAACGCATAACGGTTTGGCTCAGGAGCTCTCCCGATGATGCTGTCTGGTAAAACAGTTTGTAGCGCGAATGACCAAACCATGATATTATTAGGGATTAGTAAGGCTGTGATTTAGCCAAGCAGGGAAGCAGCAGTTCGCTCCCGAAGAACTAAAATGCCAGCCAGAATGGCACGTAGCTTTCAATTTTACATCCTGTCCTACAAAAAAAAAGAGCTTTCGTTTGTCGAGGTAATAATAGCTTATTGCTAATTGACCTGATTGAGCTCTGAGGGCATTGTTTTGGCTTTGCAGCAGAGTTATTATCTCATTCTAATTAATCCCCTTTACAAGCCCTACACAGATCACCGATGGCTGTATGATTTACAGGGTGGTGTATCAGAGACCCCCTGCAGCACTGACCTGCCAGGAGCTTCTTTGTAGTTTGGCTCCCCATGTGCAATCAGTAAAGTTGGACCTGCGGTTAACTCAGAATGTACTTTATCACAGTTTGATTGTCTCCTTTGCTTCATATTGAGGTCTTTCAGTTGAAGTCAAGCTCGATCTTTTGACCTTGAATTGAAAATCATTACACATTTTACTAGACATTTTACAGGCTCGGTTTCTCTTATTAACACATTACAATGGTTTCTCTCAAGTGTTTTTCTAATAGAGATTGTTAACCTATAGGCCTATTTATTTTAAATAGGGTGCAATACACTTTCCCACCACTAGTAGCGGTAGTGCGCCACTCAGATGTTTAACAACTTTTTTAATACGTAGAAGAAGAACCTTAGATACCTGCCGAAAATGTAAACCTATGTTAAAAGTAGAAGGCAATAATGAAGGCAACCCATCAAAAAAGTTTGTCACTAATATGAAGAAAAGCTTCTGGTTGCAAAAGATTAAAAAGGCTTTTTTTTCATTTGTACTTTATCAAATTTATTTTTACAGGTTGTTTTAATTTGAAACATTTACATTAAACATTTTTTATTTATTTGTTTTATGCCCACAGTTTCATTTATTGAATTGTCTTTTTTGTTATTGTTTACGTTAAAAAATAGACGTTTTTTCCAATTATATGCTGGTTATTACACAAAAGATGTTCTTGGTTTAACTATGTAAATGTTTGATACAAAATTCAAGTTGTACTAAAATATTGAAGCTTTTTCTTCTCTATTTCTTCTTTGACACAACTGGTACTAAATCCTCCTTGGTGTCTTTGTTCCCTCTGTTTACTTTAGTTCTTCAAATTTAGTCATGACCAGGGATGATGAATATTCTCATAGGCATAGACTCATTGTGAGCCACGTGTTGGAGAGTATTTGCTAATATTGTCTTAAAAATAGCAGCTACTGGTCTCTGACATTCAGTATGGCAGGAGATGGATTAAATGATCAGTGCCCCCCGGAGCAGCTGACAAAAAAAGCACTTTGCATGCAAAGCTACCTTTCAGGGTTCTCGTTCAACAGGGACATCTAAGCCTGCTGCGGATCCAATTAGCTCTCAGAGTAGCAAATTTTCCAAGCTAGGTCTGTTCAAGGAAAATTGTGCGTTTTTGTGTTTGGAGTCTCAACTATGCAACCCTAACCAAGCCCTAAACCTAACCAAACCCTAACCACACAGTGAGGCATATCCTGTTTGCAATTGCTCACTTTTAATACAAGTTTGAGTTCACAAATATTTTGTTTTTCAGTTTTTCACTAGAATATGTGTCTCTACAGAAGAACCTCCAAGCTCCTCAGGCTAACTCGTGAATAATTTCCCTTATTGTTTTCAAAGTTTGAATACATGTAGTCAAATAAAAAAAAGCAGTGAAAAGACCACCAAATAGTTTAATGAGGAGTGAGGAATACATAATTTAGCAGAAAAGCACTTAAGCAGCTTTATCAATATGAAATAACATCGTGCAACACCTGTACTCTAACTGCAGAGGCCTTTTTACTTCATGAAAAATTCATAGTTGAAGCTGCAGTCTTTTATTATAATGCAAAGTGCAGTTGCCTCTTTACCATTGTTTAAAGAAGTTGGTTAGGGTGTCTCTCACTCCCAACAGTGTGCGCCATAAGTTTTCTCCCACCTTGGTGTGCAATAAAGCTCCACTCTGCGCTCTACCATTGTCTCATTGCGTTTTGTTTTTCCTCTCATTCGAGAAACTGTTGACTAATTTATTCTATTCACGAATGCAACAATGTAATTCGTCGGTTCACCACCCCCTGACTCCAGTGAGACTTTCAGTCTGCTGGTAAATCAGCTCCCTGTTTTCCTCTAGATAAAAATATCTCGACAATATTTGGAGGCTCGCAAATAAATACTGTGCAGGTATTCATTGTGTTACAGCGTTTGAAAGATGAGACTCTGTTACTTTTATTTTCAACTTACCAAGGCTAATTCCAGCCTCTCTCCTCTGTGTGCTGTAAGCACAATTTGATTGGCTCTTTGGAACAGCAGGGAGATTTGTGCCGCATCCTCTGCTTAGACCTGATAAGGTCAATATGTCAGTGTTTCTTACTCAGGAGAGGAAAAGAAAAACCTTTTTGGATGTGGCATGTTGATTAAGGAATATTATAAAAACAGTTTTGTTTAAACTGTTATTCATTTAATCATTTTGCCCTGCAGCAATTGCAAAGTTTAAATGATTTTTAGGAAGATCCAAAATTTCCTAAAATTACATGCAATATTAAAAAAATGTGTCAAATAAAGACATCCAGTTTCTTTGATTTTTGTCTGGATTAAGTAAACTAGATTTAGTTTGGTAATTTGAGATCTTTTTACAGTGAGTAACTTAGTTTAAACTAAGCTGGCATGAGAGACACCCTAAGACAGGCTTATGTGCTAAAAGGCATTGGAGTTGGTTTTTACTTACATAAGCTATTTATGTAGTGTGTGTCTCTCAACATTCAGATTTTTATTTATCCCATTCAAAGAGCACCTCAGCTGGACTCTTTGCTGAATCCAGGAAACACTCCTACTCAAAACTATATTTGTAAGGTAGCTGACTGTTGGCCTTGATTTCACATTTACCGTAAAGAGAAAATGTTCTCAGTTCTTTTTAGCCATGTTTTAAAGTGTATGTGGCATGCATTTCCTACAAATACAAACAAGTGGACAAAAAACATCCTAATGCTTTTGGCATATTAATCATGATATTGCATCACATAACTGGTATGTTATTTGTTTTGAACTTGGCACAGCCAAATTGCAACTAGCAGTGGAGTCAAAAGGGGAACGCACCAATCTTTGAATCTATTTTTACAAATTGGTATTAATGCTAACTTTCCAGTAATTTATCTTATTTATAATTAGAATTTGCTGTCACAGAAACTTTAAAGTTAAACTTTACCTTAACATCAATTTTAAGTAAACCTATTAAAGCTATCATGTACTTTAAACTTCCTCTGACATGCGTATGTTTTAAACACAAAAAGTCTAAGAAAGCATGTTTATATTTAAGAAACTTGACATAATACACATGATTTTACCCATTTTGTCACATAATTGGCACGTTTTCTTTCGTACTTTGTTAATCCAAAGTGAAATAGGAAGTGACATCAAAGGGGAACTTATGGCTTCATGGTTTTTGTTTATTGCAATAATACATTTTAAACTCTGACTCTTCTTCATTTCTCTTTGATAATGACTCACAATAATCTAAAGAAACATCACATATTTTCTCTACAGTCTAGATTGTTAGTAATTTATCAACATTCTTTTTACATGCAGACATCCCTATTATGACATCACTTCCTGTTACTTCACCTGCAAATATCTCATCATCTCAGTGGCGTGAAAACATTTGTTTGCACTGTTACTGAGGGTATATTTCCAAAAATGCATTTATGTTTATTATAAAAATTCATTCCACAGGCATTTTAAAAAGTACGATGACAAGTGACTTTTATGAATCAAATATGTTAATTTAGCATAAATCATTTAGTAAGAAGGGTTAGGTTTTTGTTTTCCCCTTTTACATCACAAATCAACAATGACTTTTGTTTTGTCAACTGATAAATATTGTAAAAAATAATTAAAACCTTGAGTATTGAAACGAAGGTAAAAGCCCTTCACACACTCCAAGGTACAATGACTGAATGAATTGATAATAAGGCTGCAGCAGCAGTCTGGACAGACGGTCAGTGATCTCCCCGCAGGGAGAATAGAAGTTATTTTACAGCAGATTGCCTCACACTGCCCACATGAGCTAATTATACAGACTATTCATGCGAGTCATGTATGGCAAAATCTTGTAATTGCAAAGTCTCTGTTCCTGTTATCGTGTGCTACATGGTGAACTGATGAAGATTTTGCTTTTACATTTAATTTTTTAACCATTGTGTGATTTCTACTTCTGTGCACAGCGAGCTGTATTCATTTCACCCCCACGACTTATGCAATGTTTAAAGAGGATTTGTCTTTCAGATGATCTCTTCAATAAAATGAGATGAAAGTATTACGGCTACCTCTGGGGATATTTCTCTTTCCTTTGAAACGAGGCAGGGCCTCTGTGAGCTGTGTATCTGATGTGGAGGTGAGAAAGGCCATGAGTAAGATGAGCCTTGACATGTAGAGATGGCAGCGGACTGTTTGTGTAAAGTAAAAACAGGAAGTGTGTCTCAGACAAGACGCTGCTCAGCTCCCAGAAGGAGGTCAGAAGTTTTTTTTTTGTTGTTTTTTCTTCTCTCCAAAGCAGCCGACAAGACTTTACAGCTCCACTCAGCAGCATGTCCATGACTGGAAAAACACAGCTGCCAGGTAGGAAAGGTGACGAGGTCAATATTTCAACACACACATGAACAAAGCCAGCCAGATATGAACATGTGTGTGCTCTCTATAGGGGAGCAATTTTAATATACTTTGGTTTGCACAGTCTTGTGAAGAAGAACCAAGATAAAAGTTAGACAATATCCAGTTTTGATCTCTTTAAATTTTCTTTCACTATATTTTACACAGAGCTATCTGCCTAACATTGCATGTTGCACATTTATACCTTAATATCGTGAATTAGAGATGCAACATGCACTACTTTTTGTTCTTTAGTGCAACATGAAAAAAAAGTGAATAAACCACTGATTATGAAGGCAGAACCTGAATAGCCTTACAGAATAAATATTTCACGTCTAATGGGATGTTGCTAGAAATACCAGCTTATCTGCCTTATCAGGCTTGAGCTGGAAACACAGCAGGGTTACCAACTTTCCTGCAGCGCTGAAGATTCAGTCCAAATGTGTGCTTGTAGTGCATAAACAGCAAAAGTGAGTATTTAGTCATGTAACAGGTTATTATTGTCTCATAAGCCTTCTAAAATGAAAGGCTTCTGTCTGTCCCACAAATCTTCTGGCTCCAGAAGATTTTTTTTTTTTTTAATTGTGTAATTGCACACTGAACTATTTAAAAGAGGGTGTTGTTAGATGTCTTCTTCTCTTCTCGGAGTACCAAAAGAAAACCCACTAAAGAACAAGGAGAAACTGCTAACTCCACACAGAAAGACCCCAGGTCCTATAGGGATCAGACCCACTACCATCTTGCTTTGAGGCATCACTGCTTACCACTGATCCACAGCACTGCCAGCTTGATTGATTTGTCGCTTTTGTGATTTACAAAACTGTGCCTTTGCACATTTTTGTTTATTTCTTAGATTATAAGTTAAAAGTTAACACATCAGAGCTTTGAAGGATTGTATTCGTGACACTATTGTTCTTATTTTTACTGGATACTATAATAATATATGGACTAGAAGGCCGTGTGACTGAACTGTAGCATTTGATCAGATGCTTGCTTGTCAAGAAATGACCTGCAGTATTGCTTTTGTTTTTCCAGTTGAAACTCTTTATTCTCAGGTATAAACGAGCAGAAACAAGCAGATGGTGACTCTGAAAGGGATGCAAGAGCCAAATGTTGGTTTAAATCTGCAGTACACCATGATTGTGGTTTATGCTCGTGGCTTGAGGGGGCTTTGCATATAGAAAGGACAAGAGCAATAGGAACAGACTCTAAGACAAATGCAGAAGTGTTAAAGTGTAACTTAAGGCTGGGCCACACTACAGGATTTTAACACAGTCGGCAGATTTTCAAACACTGAGAGAGCCCACATGTGAGGATCA
>JAUBOC010000089.1:14882970-14904108 GCA_032275365.1 Anablepsoides cearensis
TGTAAACACTTATAAATACTTATTTTGTTTTTTGTAACATTTATCTAGATTTTTGGGTGTGGTGCTGGTTATAAAGTCTGATGGCTGTAGGTAGGAAGGATCTACGATAACACTCCAGGTGAGTCAGAGCGCAGTGCTGGAGGTAGATGATGACATCATCCACCCCGATGCCAGGCTGGTAGCCAAACTGCAGCGGATCCAATGAAGACCTCACCAGGGGGCGTAGATGGCTGAGGACCAGCCTCTCAAAGGTCTTCATTAGGTGTGACGTCAGGGCCACCGGCTTGTAGCTGCTGAGGTCCTTTGGATGTTTGGTCTTGGGCACAGGTACCACACATACTGTACCGTCCATAATGACATACCAGCAGGACATACTGTAGTATGTAGCCTAGAATTTTGTTCGCTTTAAGTGTGTGTGTCCCTCACTGTGATTGTTATTATGGATAGGAAAAAAAACCGCTGAGGTTTTACAGTTCGGTTTTTACTTATTTATTTATTGTTGTGGGCCTGTTTATTGGTGCTTGTGTAACTGTGGGCGGCCAGTTTGTTTGGAAATCTGCTCGGCTTTGTCTCCTTCACCAGGAAGTGTTCGCAAGTTCTGCCTTTACCAAGATGGCCACTCGCCAGGCTCTCTCCAGGAAGAAGCACAAGTAACTCCTTTCCTCTGTCAATCAATCCAAGAGCTAATCTACGGCCAGCATTGTGCTGACGTCAAAAACGTAAGCATGCTGTACTCTCTTCTACCCTGAACCATTGGAGAGGAGATACAACAGGTGGAGCCAGTGGAGAAGGGCTAGGACTGGGAGTGTTGACCATTGTTGTAGCTCCAAGTGCTTCCTTCCACGTAAACACAAATAATTGTGGGAATTGTCAATGAAATGAAAACTGTGACCCAGAAGGACAGTCAGCTAGGGTACATAGCCCCTGAGAACAACTGATAGAGCAGGTGCTGTCCAGTTACAATGTGTTTGTATTGTAACAATTTAAAGTTAATGACAATCAATACTTGATGAAAGGATTTATTTAGCGGTACTGGGTTTTTAAAATTTATTAAGCACAAATTTGCGTACAGTTTAAAAAATGTAGAAAAAAGCCCTAAAGCGCAAGTGAGAAAATTAGGTCCGCAATTAGCACTATTGTGCTATAGGGGACTAGTGCCCACTGTCTGTAGGGCTGCCACAAACGATTATATTAATAATCGATTAGTCACCAATTATTTTCTTCAGTTAGTCGACTAATCGGATTATATGTTTATTGAATATAAAACATACAGCTTATCGCACCAGAATGCAGCTGCTATTATATAACTATTGTTAGAGTTTAGCTATATTCTAACTAAAAATAACTACAGTGGAAGACAAGTTCTGCCTTGCAGATTTTGTATTGCACAGGTTTTTCTTTCATTTTCTTAAAATGATCCCACACTTCTGAGCTCCGTTGCCGGGTATCCATGATACCAGAGCCTGTCTGTATAATGTCTTGTGACGTCCACAGCCTGCCTGTTACCACTACTGTGCATGTGTGTTATTACAGAAAGGCAGGTGCGGCAGTGGAAGGTGTCAAAGCAGTTTGGAGAGAAAAACAAAGTGAAAAAAAAAAAACAATTAATCAACTCTCAAATTAGTCATCGACTATTTTAATAATCAATTAGTCGTCGACTAATCGACTAATCTTGGCAGCCCTAACTGTAACTATAACATTGGAAAACTAGATATTTGAGAATTATGCATTTAATTTCAGCTATATATAGCTTTATTGCCAAACTGTGACATCTACAGATGGTATGATTAGCACATCTAATTTCAGTTTGTCAAAATATTCATAAAAGTGTCTGTTTAGGATCTGGAAAAGTCAGTAAATTTAAAATCAAGCCTGAAGTGATAAACTCTTTCTAGTTTCACACAATTATTTCTTGGCGTTAGCACCACATACTGGTCAGTTTGTAACTTATGCCTCCACATAAACACGACCAAGACTGCAAACTTTGTTCTCAGCCATTGTTTGCTTTCCCAGCAGTCATGTCCATGTGGGCTGCAACTGTTAGGTTTGGCACAAGGATCCGTTCTGTTCTGCCCCATGTGTGCCTGCTTGGGTGTTTGTGTGAAATGGCATCAGAACTGTACGAACAATTGTATTCAAGCTTGACAGGTTTTTTTCCCTCACATTATCAAGTTTTTGTGCTAATTGGGACATTTGAAGAGAAACTCAAGGCATGAAGTGCTAATATATTATCAGTTCATATCAATTACAACAAATATTGGCAAGTTGGTTAATAGTAATACTTTTGGGAGTTGTTTTGTTAGGTTCTTTGCCCCTCCTATATAGTGGATCATCATGTGTTTATTATATAACATATTTTCTTTCTTGGTTAAAATGGACAAGATCAGCAAGTGTTGAATGAACGAAAGACAAATGAACAGGCAGTCAAGGAAACACTGATTAAGCACAATAACAACGGTCAAAATCACCAGTAAAGATTAGAAAGTATACTCCAAAAAATAAAAAAAAATGTGAAAAAAAGAAATGCCTGTTAATCAGTTCCGAGATTTGAGCTCATTCAAGTAAAAATTTCATTGTATTGAGATTTTCAAAATAGTTTGAAAAGAAACCATTCAAGTAAAGATCTGCTATAAAAGTTTTGTCCAGCTGTTTTTGTAATCAGACTCTTAGATCCAGTGGAAACACAAGATTTATTCAAGCACACGTCTGAGTTTTTTTTGTTAGATTTTTATTGTTTTTTTTATGAAACAAAATCAACTCTTCCAATGTGTTTTGAAGTGTGAAATGTCTTTTCCCCCCATGTATTCTCACAGTACAATCAGTAAATGTTGATCTGAAAGAAAACATCTTTGAACTTGGCACTTAGAAAACAACCACAAAGAAGTGTCACTTTATTCATTTAGAACAAAATTTACAAAGCCTTTTGAACAGTCATATTTTTTTTCAATACTTTTATATTTTTAAAACTCAACTGTTGAATATTCAAAATACACTTTAATGTTGTTTCTCTTTCTTTGTACTTACAAATATGTACATTTAAGTCTCAGTGTCTTGTCGAGTGTCTTTTTCATTGATGCGACCACTGGTAATAAAAGTCTGACTTTTAATGTTTATTTATATCTCCTCATACTGTAGGCACTCCGTTTAGTTCCGCACTCTTGCGTTTGAGCTCGAGTGTTAGTAAATAGTCGTCGTGCTCAAATAGAGGTCCCGTGGCTGGGCTCGTTGCCTTCTGGGATGGGTCCTCCTGGCGCTGGTTGGTAGGCCAGTGGCATGGGTGTCTTGATTGGGCTCTGCCGAAAGAGACCCCCGTTGGGCGCCCTGTGTTTGCACCGAATGGAGGGCATGGTGGCACTGCTGAGAGGCAGGGGCAGGGTCCTGCCAGCAGCTGCTCCCAGTGTCCTCTCTGCTCTGTGACTCTCCTGAAGGAAGCTGGTCACAGACAGTGGTGGTGGCCCCCGGTGTGGTGGATAGTCCCGAACAGACAAGGCCTCCAGAGACTGGCTGGGTTGCATTCTACCAATGTCCAGGGCGGAGATCTCGATAGACTGGCCCGGCAGCTGCTTGTGGGCTAAGTCCTCGTCCAGTAGGCTGTTCAAACGCTGATGGACCTGTTCCAAGTTCACCTCTTTGTCCTAAAAAGACAAATAGATGGGGATGAAGGCAGTGCCAAAGAGTGCATGGAATAAAAGGAGCCAGTAGGGAGAAGAGAGTTTAATGGAGGGGAGAGAGCATGGATGTAATTGAGGAAGAGGGTTATAAAGAATAAAAGTGAAAATGAATGCCCAGTGAAAAGGGGTTAAAACAGGTAATGGGATGAGGATGCAGAATGAAAGAAGATGGAGAGACTCCGGTTATAATAGTTCTCATTATTACCAATGTTTTTGTTCTGAACACTACATAGTGTTTTCTATCATCAAACATCAAAAACGTCTAATGCCTGTGATTTTTGGAGGACGCTAAGTGGACTTTTTCTGCTTCATAGAAAACTATACTTTTTATACTTTCTCTTTTACTTTTACATTTAATACAGTATCAAGCTGCCAACATGTAGACATCTCGACAAAACGGTTTTCCCCACCCAGTTTCACAAGAGATAATCTCCTCTTTTAAATGAATTTAAATGGTTTAATTTTATTGTGTAAATCGTGACATATTTTGGCACAACTGTTGCAGGAGGTGACACTTTTGGAATCAGACTCCAGTAAAGTGCACAAATGTAAACATTTAAATGAAGTTGTTAGTCAATATTGGTTAAAAATGTAAATTTAATGTATATTTTACCAAAATGAGAGTTTTAAACTAACTTCATTTTTAAATATCTTGCTTCCAAGGATGTCAGGCTCCATTGTAATCTCTTAACTAATGCTATTTTTAAGATTTGCCAGGCTTTTGGACATTGAGTGTTATTTCACTGCTTCTATTTAGGTTTTGTACCATCTATAGTAGATGAACATTATGTGAAAGTCATGCTCTTAAAAACTAGGGGGAAAAATCCAACAAACTCCTGACTTTCCACCTGCATCATTCTTCAATTGAACATCTACTGTATGTTGACTGTACATCTTTTAGCTAACCAAAGATAACCAAACATCCCTCATTTAGTAGGCTGCTAGCCTAAAAGGCCATTTTAAAATCTATTCCTTTTAGAATATGGTCACTCACACTGAAAATTGTATTTTTTTTATTTACAGTTATTTAATCAGGCAAATCTCATTGAGATCACAGATGTCTTTTGCAAGGGAGGCCTGGAGACAACCTATTGCATGTATTTTAAAAGCCCTAAAGACATATTAAAAAGATTGAAACTCTGGCTCCTTGGAAGCAAAATACAAATAAGAAATGACAGGACTTGTGTGCACATTTGTAGAAATAACTAAAAGCCAAATAAAGAACGAATAAGACATACATGTACATTTACTACCAAATGTTACCATGCTTGATTTTGGCTTTATACTGCATTTCTCCTCTTCTTCTATAATGCACCCATTTAAGTCAGAAAAAACAAGACATCAAATAAGGACAGACTATGAGATGAGATAATGAATGATGTGACAACAGTCTACCCATAATCAGCTTGGTAAGTAATTTAATAAAGATTTCCCACAATGTCAAACCATTTGGTAAACTCTTTGAGATTACCAGTTGACTTTTGTTAGACATTTTTCACAATGTGTATATACTTTATTATGTCTGGTGTCTTGGTGTTAAAACATTGAAAATAGATTTTCCAACCAAACTCTTTGAATATAATTCACTCATTCTCCGTGGGCTTGAAAAGAAGCTGTGCAAATGTTCCTGTGCAGAATCACATCTTGTACTCGACTATTTTAAGCTGTTTTATCTCGCTCAAATAAAAAGTGAAGACTACAATTTATCAGAAATTACCTTGTCTTGTTAGTACACTTTAAGAAAATTAAGACCATGATTTATTTTTAAAAAAATCTGTGATTTGCTCTTTATTATGGCTCAAAACTGTTGAAATAAAGCAGTGGTGTCCAAAGTCAGTCCTCGAGGGCCGCAGCCCTGCATGTTTTACTTGTTTCTTTGCTCCAACACACCTGATTTAAATGAATAGAAGATTATCAGGCTTCTGCGGTATGGAGGACCTAAACTGACATAATTAAAAAAAAAAAAGCTGAATTATATGAACCACTAAATAAATACACTTAAAATGCATTTATATTTTAATTAACTTTCATATTTATTTTTCCAGGTTAGTTCCAATAAATTAGTCTATATATATTTTAACACATAATTTAAATTTTACTGTTTTTTTTATATATATTAATTGTTTTTTTTTCTTTACTTGTACATGCATTTGTGTCTCCTAAATGTGTTTGCTTAATTATGTTTATATTTTTTCCAACCAGTCTTTTTGTTTAGTTTAAAACAAAGGCAAGGAGGAAACATTACCTGTGCATTTATTTTGAAAAAAAAATGTATATAATTAAATTAAATGCTTAAATTTAAATTTAAGAGATGCAAATGCATGTACAAAAAAAGGAAAAACTATATACAAATATATATTTTAAAAAACTGTAAAATTTAAATTATGTGTTAAGATCAAGGTCCACCTTAAACATGAGGTAAAGTTCTCTTAATTTATTTGATGCATTTTTAATGCATTTATTTATTTAGGGGTTAATTTATCTATTTCTGCTTTTATTTCTAATTATGTTAGTTTTGGTCCTCCATACAGCAGAACTTTGTAGAGGTAGTTCAGTGACTGAATCAGGTGTGTTGGAGCAGCATGAAACCCTCGAGGACTTACTTTGGACACCACTGAAATAAAGTGATTGTAAATACACTACAGTATAAAAGAAACTCACATTCGAGGACAAATCAAATCATTTGACACCGCCATAATTTCATTTATGGGTTTATATTACAAGCTTAAATTAGTCCTACCTTTCATTAAGATGATTTAATTATAAATAATTTGATGCCTAGTTTGCAATGATAAAAGTTTTTTATTAGCTTTGTGAGTTTCATCTTGAGTGATCTGTCTTGTAACCAATTGCAGTTTTTGAGTTGCTGCATGACTTGAACACTTTAAAGAGTAAAGTACCTGGTAAAGTAAGTCTGATAAAAACTGATAATCCCTTTTGATTATAGCTGGAAACACCTGGTGCTCATCGGATTCAAACCTGCATGAGAACCACACATTTATTTTTCTCAGAAAAAAAGTGTAATATAACATTTTTTGTTGTTGTAATAAATGCTTAAAGTTTCACGATCAATCATAACCCAACATTTCATCAGAGTTTGTGATTGTAAAGTGATAGCTAAGCTATAAAATCATTTTGCTGAGGCACAAAAACTGAGGTATTTAAAGTGCTCTTGAATTCAGCCTGAACTGCTCTTTATTTTAAAGTTAGGCACTAACTTTAACCATGACACTTTTTTTTTTCATTTTTACCCTGTCAAAAGCCCTACAAGCTTACATTTCAAGCCCAGAGCAGAGTGTATAATCAAAAAGATGGACTGAAACGCCACAAAACACCCAGTCATGATCTTAATCCATGTTCTGTAGATTGTGCACGATGACAGTTGTGAATCATGACTGCAGTATGTAGTAATTATAAAAATAGCCCCATTTAATCACTAAAAGCAAACGTTGACAGCAAAATCTCTGCACCAAAATCCAGCAGTAGGGAAGTTGGATTTTTTGTGTGTTTTTCAGGACAGAACTAGGCCTTAAATGGGTGTTCTCATCCAGTATTATTAGACTGTCAAATTAAACAGGCAGGTCAAGGCTCACACTTTAGTTTAGGGATCCATGTCAAGCCTTAGTTTTATTGGACGCCTCAAGCGAAAGCACTGCCCAGTTAACAGCAGCAATGTAAAAGGCAGATATTTGAAGCATTAAGACTTGAATGGATTAGCTAAAGAGAGCTATTGCACAACTGAAGCTCATATCAGCTCAGAGGTACAATTTTCATGTGTGATTTTTGAAGATGGAACTCAGCGTTTACTTTTATTTATTTATTTAGTTTTTTTTAAGCTGTGCTTATTTTTTTGTGTGTTTCACCATGAGGGACTGCAGAATCCCTCAGTAGGCCCCCCTTTCTCTCCCAACATGAGAAGGAATGAGTAAACTGATAACGTAATGTCTGAACTATCACCAAGGGCACACCTATTATAACTGGGTGTACTGCAGCTCTACTAAATCGGGACTGGCGTCAGCGCCTGCTGGATCCATAAAGTAGAGTGTGGCAGTGGCATCTCTGGGCAGGACCGGGGGACCCGGAGGTCTGGGTCTCGATCGGGGCCTTGGTGGGGCCGGGAGACCCGTGGTGGCCACCATGACCCGGTTCTGGGTTAGAAGGCCTGGGACCTGGCCCGACGAGTTGTCGGTGGTCACCTCTTTGAGCTGCTCTCTCCGGCAGTGGTTGCTGTTCCACCACGTCTCCAGCGCAGCCACCAGGAGGGCCAGCAGCAAGCCGGCGGCGAGGATGCAGAACACGCCGGCAAAGCTGTGGAGACGCAGCGCCCGTCCCTCCGGCTGAGCGTCTGTGTGGCTCTGCAGGTCACAGCGGCCTTTCTTTGGCCACCATTTTTGCTTCAGGATGTCAAGATCACCTTTTTCCTGGAGCTCCAAAATCCTGTGGAGAAGATGCAGCTCAGTAGGCCATTCTTTTTCACATTTTCACAATAAGTGTGCAGTTCTGTTATAACTGCAAAACACCAGCCAAATCCTTCAGTTTCCATCATGGAGAATAAATACTGACTGATAAATTTACAACTACAACTGGGCACATAATCTTAACGTAAACAGTTTTCAGAGACAAACAATAAGAAAATACAGAAAATAAATCTTAAACAGTCAAGTACCACTCTGTTATTATGGAGCAATAATTAATTAGCATTACATAAATCTAATAAAGAAAAGAAAAAAACCCTGCACTGCTAATGTAATCTATTAGCATTGACTGTAGGATCATTAAAGAGACCCATAGAGGGAAAAGTGCTATTAAACACTGCAGTTTTTAGTTTACAACAGTACAATGTAAGCCATAGTGATAAATTGTAAACAAGACCTAAAAGACCAGTTATAAAAAAGAGAGAAAAAAAAACAAGATGAAGAGAAATAGCTTGAAGAGTAATGAATTTCAAACTTTAAGGACTGCAACAAAAAGGATCAATCACGGCAGTCAGCCTGTTAGGGAACAGACTCGGATGAAAAGATGTTGTGGAGGAGCGTGATGGTGTCAGAGTGCAAACACACGTTATGCAGTCCCTGTGTTCCTGTGGAATAGCTAAGTGGAGCAGTCAGTCACTCTGTTCAGAGATGATTGTAACAGGCACTGCCGCTTCTGCTGCCGATTTATTCAGGCTAAAGAAGCACAATCAGAAAGACTTCACAGCTACCTGAGTCATTTACCCACCCTTATGCTGTTCATGGTACTGAACGTAATGCCGACACTCAAACTACCATATGTCCTGTTTACACAAACTGGTATGCTGAATGTGCGGAGAGAACATTTTGTCCCTTGTGTTTTTCAGACCAGGTGTACACCCACTTCTGAACGACTTAAAAATATATATTTCAGATCTTATAAGATGGGGTTCTGTGGGGAAATTAAGCGTTTTACCTGCTCTTTGAATGACCACAGTTTGTAAAAAAAAATAAATAAAGTTTACATTTGATCAAATTAACAAGGTAGACCAATTAAGCCAAGATCAAAGGGAATTGCAAACATTTTAAAACCAGAAAAAACTATTCAGGCGTTAATTTTAAAACTAATTTAGAAACACACATCGCTGTCCATTTTGCATTGTTATCAGTTAGTTGTGATAACAGAACGCAGCAGCTGGAGAGAACTGTAGTGTTTCTGATTCAACCAGGGAGCTCTCTGCAGGAATTGCACATTGTTTCTGCTGGGGAGAGCACCAAATACAAAATGGATGATTGAGTTGGGAATTATTTTAGGACTTTTTGGTTCTCCCCCCCCCAAAAAAAAAAAAGCTGCTAGCTTGTCAGTTTAGTAAAAATTGAACTATTTCAAATTCAAATTTGTTCAAAACGCTATCTGCAACAGGTAAGCTATTATTTCTCCATACCCTTTCCACAGGACTCTGCTACAAAAGATTGTTTTAAAGTAAAATAAAAATTTTAAAAGGGGGGAAAAAAAGGCATCTAAGCTAAACAAAATTAATTATTTATGTAATACACACATGGTTGCAGTATAAATCCTTGCAACTGATATAATGGCCATTATTAAGGAAGACTCTGTCCTAATAAAACTTTTAAACTGATTTTTTTCCCTACTTCTCTCTGCTTTAAATTGACAAACACACTGCAGAATTATATGTCTGAAGTGTCTGTGTTGTTTCATGGGGGGAAAAAAGTAAGAAAGGGGATCAGGCACGTGCAAAATGTCATAACTAAGATTAATAAACAAAACAAATTTGCCCCTGTGCATAGAGATTCCCGATTTGATCCTCCAACACTGAGGCCCCAAGTGATCAGTTCTGATCACAATTATTAGCATTCTACCCACATCTTACAATGAATCTATATTGATGCAGCTGTGGCCCAGGTGTTTGATGTCATCTCGCTAAAGGAAGATTAGTGGTTCCATCCCCACACTCATGCATTTATCCTGAAAAAAACTAAATCCTCATACTAATTATTAGTCAACATCATACAGTGTTGGCTAAAAAAGGCATCTCTTAAACACTGATAACATCCTGTTTTTCCCATCTATTTCTGTGCTTTATGGCTGCGTAAAACCAGCTGTAAAATGCAGCCTAATAAAAACAGCTCCCTGTCTGTGCCTCGTGGCACACTCAGTGCTAGCTGTTTCTTCAAAACGTGTGACTCAGACAGGTTGTTGTTTTGATGCTGTTACTGACAGCATGTTTATTTTTCACTTAGATTAAAACTGTTACTGCACTTAAAAGCAAATAAAAAAAGACAAAATTCAGTCAGACATGGGTAGTGGGATGGTCAGTGGCTGTTTTGCTATTTCACGACCTAGAAACGGTTATAATTTTGGTCTAGAGTCTGGCCTATAGTTTGTTTTCTCAAACACATTTGGGTTCTGCAGTCAGACAATCTAAAGCACAGAAGGAAAAAGATTCTCCATAGTCATATAAAACGATGGTCCTTTATCGCAAATGTTTTATTGCAGTTGTTTCCATCAGGGGTGTCATTAGGTTATTACATCAAAACAAGGCCTGTGGGCCATATCTGTATGGCCTGCATGCCTTGTTAATTTATTTTCACTTTTGTGGGTCAAATTTATCCTAAAAATTGATTTTAAATCAAGTGTAAACTTTAAATTTATGATTCAATGCAACAAAGTAAACAAATTTAAAAGGGCAAAGATAATATAACTTGCCCGGTCCCTGAGCTGTTTGTTTTAAGTAACTGTGGCACCCTGAGCAGTTTAGTTGAATAGCCCTGTATTAATGTCTCAAAATAAACTGCTTTAAAGCCAGCTTTGATCATAAACTACATCTCCCATAACGCTCGTTGATTATTTTACCTACAAAAGGACGGCATCCCAACACTAGGTTCTGGTGCACAGGATAGCCGGCAAAATTCTATGTAAAATCTACATTTAGTTGCATTTTTGCTAGCTACTTTTGCTGCGGTCCAGTCGTACGGGGAAGTGGGAATTTCCCACTTTTCAATTCGTAAATTTAATTTACGAATTGAGCGTACCCTCAGTTGGAATTTCCTGTTGGACACTGGGTAAATTCAGCATTTAACACGGCAGCTACTCACCTCAACTCAACATTGAGTAAAACTGGCTTAAATTTATTTTTAATAGTAATTCTGTAACATTTAGTTCATGTTTAGCCTGTTTTACATGTAGTACTTTTTAATGTTTAGTGTTTAAAACATTGTTTCTATGCAGGAAATACCACAAAGAGCACAGTTATTTCAGTCGGTTTGGATGTTATCAGTCCATTAAATGGACGTTATTAGTGGTTTTCAGTCCCATAGAATGGCTTCAGACTGTCCCAACTGTACCCCTTAGTGGGTTACCAGTGCAATATACTTCCAGTCTACTTACGGTCTACTTTATTGTAGCCCATGTCATTTTCTCTAAAATTAACCTTAGTGACTTTATGCCTCATATTAACCAGATTAGTGACTTTATGCCTCATACTAACCAGCTGACAGTCTGAAGCCATTGTATGGAACGGAGAACCCACTATGCGGCACAGTCGGGACAGTCTGAAGTCAGTCTGAAGCCATTCAGTGGGACTGATAACGGCTAATACCGTCCATTTAATGGATGATAACATCTGAAGCGGGTGGTTATTTATTGTTGGGGTGCTCAGCCATATTATTGAGGCGATGAACAGGATGTTTTTTACGTTTAGTCAAAATTAAACATAAAATGTCAGAGGTATTTACAACTGGGCCTTTGAGGGCCACCGTAACACTCATGTGGCAATCGTTGACCCTGGTTTAGGAGAAACTAGTCTTTCATATAAGGCAGGCTGGTTTGGGTAGCTTTTTGTTAATAAATGTAATCATTCTTTGAACATTGCATACTGTATTTGCTCAGGTTGTCTTTGTCGACTTTAACACTGGTTTGATTATCAAAAACAGAAGCAATCTGTAAGAGGCCAGATAAACTTTTCACAGCACTGTAAAATCCAATCAAAACACACAACATGGCTTCTTTTATTCTAAAGTTTTCTGATTGATGTTCATTAACGCTAGAATACATACTTCTGGGAGAAAAGGTCTCTGTAAGGACTGCCGTGCTGCAGGGCCATGCCATAGCCTCTGGTGCTCATGCTGTTTCCTGCTATAGTTAGCGTGCAGTCATCATCTGTCAAAGCAGCATATTCCACCACCGCCATGTCCCACAGAAAGGCGTATGATTCTCGCTTTGCCTGGAAATTTGAAAACAGTTTTCACGACACCCACACAAAAAGAACAGGGACATATAACAGTTACATCAGGACATGTTTACAGCAGAGCGGCACAGCTTGAATCCCTTTTGACAGCCAGATTTTTAGATTTGTTCAACTTGGAGAGCAACATTTGACAGTTTGAATTAGATACGCAGCAAATTCAATTGATAAAATAATAGAAAAAATAAATTCTAATAACTACCCGGCTTTCTATAATTCTGGCAAATTATTACATTCTTTTTGTACTTTTACTTCAGGAATCGAAGTCGTGCACAAGATTACTTTTTTTCTCTCTCTCTCAGGGAGGAAAGCAATCAGTAAAACAAACAGCAAAACCAAATATTTTCACAGAAATGTACTTTTGCTCAGTCAACTCAGAACAGAAATCTCACTATTAAATGTTTTTGCCAAGATGACAAAAACTATTTCACATATTTTTGCCTTCTTCTGTTTGCAACACATCGTTAGAGGCAATCATTCAGAGTAGCCACAGCTGAACTATATCTACCTTTTAATAGGACTAAAGATGAAACTGCCACTTTTACCCCATTTTATAATAAACTAACCCATGCTGAAAACATTCCTTTTAAACTGATGAAGTTAGCATGACAAACAAGGGGTAAAACACAAGTTCTAACCAGTTTTTAGTAGAATAGCTTGCATTTATGAGTTTAAAATCTAAAAACAACAAAGCATTTGTCATAAGTTAACTATAAAGTGCTAATAATTTATAAATCTTTCAGCTGACTAAATAGTTTCCACATAGCTGATGTGAAATGGTAAATGTCTGATCAGGCTACAGGAGTCGACCAATTAGAACAGTGTTTCCCAACCCTGGTCCTCAAGTCACACTGCCCTGCATGTTTTAGAAGTTTCCCTGCATTAACACTTGATTCTGATGATTGCAGTTCAATTACAGTTTTTTAATCAGCTACCGATTGAAATCAGCTGAGTTGAAAGCAGGGAAACATGCAGGACAGTGTGCCTTGAGGACCAGGGTTGAAAAACAGAATTGGAGCATAAACAGTGATTGCAGATAACAACACTCTTACTATTAGTTCCTTTTTTCCCTGAAAAATTAGGGACGGAGTTGAGAGTAACACTGACCTTCTTGATACCCTCTGATGGGCTGGAGACAGAGTTCTCAAAGCCGTTGTTCTTGTTGATGATCTTCCAGAGCTCAGCAAATGTACTGTCCTGCTCCAGAGGGTTGGTGCCTTTGGCTCGGAAAAACTCATACACAGCCGAGTCTCTCACTGTCCCGTATGTAAAGTCCACCTGTTTGGCCAGATCCTGGAATGACCTTCATAGAAAAATAAGAGAGAACGTGTTTATTTAACTATATATATCATGCTAGGAACACACACAGAGAGGCTAAAGCATTATTCAAAGGGCAACAGTGACTTATTGTTCATTGTTAAAAACAAAAAAGAAAAGAAAAAAAAAACCTCTTTGTTCAGGGCAGTCTGGACTATAAACAGATTTTAGACACCATTAACTCAAAGACCAATTGCCAAAAGCAGAGTTTTGGTAATTGCTGGCAGGGAAAATGTTCAAAATGTAAACCAATGATAAAATAATACTGAGCAACAGTCCCAAACTAATATATTGTGTGTGCCGGATACATCTGCTGCCCATTTTAGGGGTTTTATTTCATGTTCATTGTTACCTTAAAGTCTTGAAACACATTTTTTTTTTCAATCAATACACAGAAATGGAACTCTGCCCTATTCATTACCCTTAATGGCTGAGCCACGTTTGAAATACAAACAAACTCTGACATCTTTACAAATACATGTTTTCCTCTCAAACCCCAGCCTGCTGTAGAGTTAGAGAGGCACACATGAAACAAACATTCCTATTTCAGTGTAGTGTGGCTATACCCTATGTTGCTTACTTATAAGGTGTTCAAGTTGATTAAAAAACATTAAATGTTTGCCTTCTCTTTTAGCCATGATTATTCTGCATGACAGGTTTTTTATGAATATGAAATGTTCCAAAGAGATGACAATTAACAGTAAAATCAGGAGTTCTGTGTTCATCTCGTTATTATCAGAAGCAGCAGTTAATACTCTGAAGGATGTTTTTATTCTTGCTAAATATAAAAAAATATGGTTGTTTTTCATATTAAAAGACTAAACACAATTGTGTTTAAAATACTGTATACAAGTTTTGTAATTGCTTTTCTTCACAGGAAGCTAATAAGTAGAAACAATTCATAAAGTGCTCAAAGCCCCTATGGAAAAATACTTCTGTAACATTTATGTTTTGTTCTCATTAAAGTGCATTTATGTTTCCACCATCAAACACTAAAACCTAATAGGCATAAATGCAGAAATACGTGCTCTAAAATGAAGCTCTGTGGACTTTATAGTGAAAATAAAATGGCCAGCAGCACTTTAGGACGACACCAAAATCTATACTTCAGCTGAGGAAGAAAGTTGATTTCTTCAGGAATTATATTACCTTGACTTTTATTGTTGTTCTGGACAATATCTGACTCCATCTGAGCTTCAAAAATCAGGTTTGATCCAGCCCAAGGTCTAGACATTGGGTTTAGAAGGAGCAAAAGAAACTTGCAATATTGGCGTGTCAAACAAAGCATCAAAGATCTTTTCAGCTTTGTACACTTGTACACCCAGGCGATTTCTGGGGCACTTCAGAGTAACAGTAGAGCTTTGGTCATCAGTTGAAACAATAAGGTTAATAATGGATTATGTCTGCATGAAGAAGAACGGCACATTCATAGATGTTTTCATATTTGTCTTGGCCAAGAATTTAGTATTCTGTAAGGATGGTGTGGTGCATTAATATATTTGGGATTCTACTTGGGTTTTTCACTAATCAAAGGCAACAAAACTGTTGACCCCAGGATTTTTGCATCCTATGTCTGAACTATATTAATTGTATTTTTCTTTACTGGTTCTGCCTGAGCTGCTGTCTTCTTGCCTTTAGACAAGAATATTTGCAAACTACGCATCCACAATGAGATGCCTTTCTTCTAAGCCAACAGAACAAAAGAAAGGCAGCAGTAGCTGAGTGTAAATATCTTCTACCTTCTGCCTTCCAGTCAATGGCTTTGCAAAATCAGCAGCTACCCTCAAAGGAAAATTGCATTCTACTTGACCTTTATTTAGTGTCTTGGAATTTTTTTTGAAAATGCTGAAAGATCTCCCCCACAGTCAGAAAACCTTTGATGAAAACATGTTTTTTTTTTACTCTTAAAGGTCTTTTGAGCCATTTCAATAACATTCCATTAAAAGAAAACTTAATTATTTAGTCGATTACAGGCTAATTGAGGGGTGACAAAACACGAGTGTGTTTTAACCCTCCCACGAGGCTTCAGTTTTACAACACAGATTTTGTCATTTCCAATACATTTCTGTGCTCTCGACAGATAAAGGTGGATGGCGTTAAAAAAAATAAACTGTAATTGGCAATTGCATTCTTCAAAAACCAAACATTGCTGTTCATTAGGTAAGATGTGATTTTAGTTTTTCCTACCTCACTTTCATTTCTTTCCCTCCAAACCCACAGCCTTATTTGCTTCATTCAGACAATTTGAGTGCTTTTGTTATGCAAAACCGATTCTAGACAATTAAAAAAGTTGCATGAATGTCAGGAAATTAGTGAAGAACATACTTAAAAAATCCCTTCCATAATCATCCTTGATGCATAAAGGTTGGATATAATTGTAGGTCATTGCATTATAATGTCGAACTGTTCTGCTCTTAAATACATCTAGAAAAACCGACTCGTAGCAATTCTATCCATTTTAAGCTTTGCAAGTGAGAGCAGCAGATGACATGTTGTTCTTGCATGTTTTTATGTTTTCAATTTGAGAACTGGTTACAGTGTACCCATCATCTCCCACTAAGACCTAAATGGAGTCATTGGCCATCGTTTAAACTGTACCCAATGTACCACAGAGGGGAAACAATAAGGTAATTGGCATTCAAAGCATAAACGCCCCCACACCCAGACAAAATCTCTTCATAGGTGAGCTCTTTGCTGCTTTAGCATTCACCTCGTCTACTGACATGTCCCCGTGTGCTTATTTGTTTAACAGAAGACAGAACCGATGCAATCAAATGCCTTTCTGTCCACTCTTTGGGGGAGAGACGTCAGACCAAATTGGATTCACTGACAAATAACTTTTCGACGGAGGACAAGCAAGTTGTTAAGCAACCAGGTCAAAAATGAGAGAACCAAGAGAGATGAGCCGTGCTCGCAGTGTCCTTTAACCAGAGATGCTGCAGGAGCACAGGTAGTTGCAGTGTAGGAAAATAAAATATATGCATACTATCAAGAAATCAATCACAAAACCACAGTTTCCAGTCAGTAATAATACGTTAGACGTACCTCACAAGATACAGTATATGTAGTGTTTTTGTACATGAAAGAGTGCAGCCTTTTTAAAATTGTTTGTCATCTCATCTGATTACTTACAGTGTAAGAAGAAAAATAAATAAATAAATTTACCGAACTGCATTGTCCATGCGTGACACGGTGAGGTAAGCGGCCAGATTTGCTGTGTAAGATGAACACACGATGAGGGTGAAAAGCCACCAGCTGCCCATGACGATCCGCAGAGCCACCGAGCCGAGGATGGAGTCGCTGCCTGTGAAGGTGGAGAGAGTCAAAAGCTGCACACACGTGCCAACATCAGCATCTTTACAATCTGTTGTATGGCACAACATCAGGGTCGGTGAAGCAAAACATTAACTTTTAATTTTTTGTGAGGCTGAAAAAAAAACTGCACCTAATATGTTCTGGTTCTGCATTAAGTTAAACAGTTTAACAGTTACTCAATATAATATATAAAAACTTTAGGTGAAAAACAAATATTTCTTGTTCTAAACATGAAAATAGTAGCAAATTCACAACTACTTACTTTTAACATTTTTGCTGATTATTTTTCTACTGACAAACATCTACACAAACTGTAACCAGTTTTCACACCTCATTTAGTTATTATAGAGGACGTTTTGAGGAACAATAAATGTGAAAACTAACAAAAAAATAAATAAAATAAAAAAACTAAAGCTGTCAAAACACACAAGTTTTCTTCATTTGTATCTGTTTTGTTGTTTCAGCTTCTTTTTTTATTGTTTTTGTAAGAAAGAAAATGTTACTGTAATGTGTTCTGGACTATTTCCTTTTATTGATAGCAGGAACTTTTAAAAACCTTTTTGTTCTTGAGATCATATTATTTAAGGATATATAGTTCTTCAAGTCAACTGTCAGCATTTTTAACCTTATATTTTTATACCTTCTAAGAGTTTTATGCATGTAACCCCCTTTACACAAGATGGTTTGCTTACTTTATTATATAACTAAGCTTGGCACAAAAAGTAAAGACATTTGTGTTTGGTTGATAATTTCTTTGATGTAAAAATGCTTCTAGGACATGCATGCATGACCAACATGCATATGTGGGATGAGAAGTAGAGCAGCGTACATGGGTTGTGCACATGTAAAATTTGCCAAATCTTCTCTTCCATTGCCAAATGGTTTGTTTTGCCGTTGACACTTGCTCTGAGCTTCTGGTACCTTCAAGGTTGGCCAGTCAGGTAACGATCATAAGACTTATTATCAAGAAATATTGTTACAAAAAAAAAATAATAATAATAATCTACTAAAAAAAATTATTTACTTTTTGAGCAGCAAACTCATAAACTGTCCAGATTTTCACATTTCTTCTTCTTCCTGTTCTTTTTTTTTTACATAAAAATACTGATTTGTCACATTTATGTTGCTGTCATCATGTTTCTTTATCATCCCAACTTGTCTGCAGAAAATACCAAAACAGATCACGATGAATGGGAAAACGTGTCAGCCTGAATTTTAACACTGAGCACAAAAGCCATAGAAATATCAGCTGAAGGATTCAAGCATATGAAGTGTGATAAAAACATATTTGTCTGAAAGTGTCACAATCAGCACAGCTGAACCCTCAGGATAGCTCGGGAAAAATAAAAAAGGTCTTGTCAGATGTATGGCACTCCAGCATCAGTCATTTTTATTAGATGTGGCTCAGACAGATTTTTTTTATTTAAGGTCATTGAATGTAAAAATGTGTATTTTGTGGGTCTGCTGAATCTAGCCATACTGCAGAAGTCCTCGGTGGTGTACTTTCTTTCATCTATGAAACAAATTGATTGGACTCTAATCATAATGAAAATGTTCTCTCCTTTCGTTCCCTTGGACGGTTTGAATTATTTCCTACCTCTGCCTGACCTCCTTATGGAACAAAAGATCAGTTCCTCTTAGAAAAAAGGCAGAGTCTGGGGGTGGATAGCCTTTTTTGCATGAACTCATAAGAAAAAAAACAGCCAAGTTTTGGCAAATCATTGGGGCATTTGGCTGCCATGTTTATGCACTCTGACAACGGCGCACAAAGCTTCAGCAGTCTGATTCATATCAAAGAGATCTACGTCTTCTTCAACAAAAATAAAAATTAATGACATTTTTTGAACAAAACAAAAAGTCACAGCACTGCACTTGAGCCAGAAATGAGTAGAGGGGGGTTAGAAATGGCATAAATTTAGCTTCTCTTGGAATAAAGTGGGTGTTGGGTTAAAAAAGGTTCACAGGCACAGTGCCAGACTGTGATAGATGCGGTTCAGGCTTTAACATCAGTTGCTGAAGTAGTCATTTGTTCCAAACCGACATACATGGATCTAAATCAAACCTAAAGATGGGACATTCCTCCTTGAGAAGGGCACCTTTAAAAATGCTAAAGTGGGCGTTGTGTTGGAAATTTACGATCTACTGAATCAGCATTTGTTGCACGGGGACATCCACGTATTTTTGAGTTTGATAAAATCAGCTTCACTGTAATAAGATGATTTTCAGCAAAGAAATTTCAATTGGTTGTTATTTTACATTTGTCTTCATTAGAAGCATACAGCAGATTGACAAGTTGTCAATGGTTCTGCTTTGTTTTTTGATCGGCCTTGTGAACAGTTTCACGTTAAGAAAATGCAGGATTGGTACTAAGCGGAGACGAGATAATCTGTTTGAATGAAAAACAGTCTAGAGTTGTATCTCCCAGGAATGGTATGATTTACAATTGTCTGCCACCCACCTTGTTGCACAAAAGCACCATAGACAATCCAGATCGCGCTCTGGAGGGAAGTGGAGGCAGAAGGTGGTGGATGACCTGTGCTGTTGTGGCACCGCACTGCCTGGATACGCCTCAGCAGGAAGATCATGATGCCCACCACTGGGATGGCTGCAGCAATGCATGCCCACACGGCCAGGTCAAATGGTGCCAGCAAAGAAAAAATGTTGATCTTTTCCTCTGACTTGTGCATCAGGATCCCCACAGAGTAATCCAGGTAGCGCTTGCTGAAATCAACCACGCTCTCTCGCTCCGGCGTGATGGTGATGGCGGATATGGCCAAGTCAGCTCTCTGAAAAGAGACATTTTTTTTAAATACAAATATACACAATTTCTAGTGTTAGGTCAATATAGCCTGAATCTGAAAACAGAAGGTATTAAGATCATTGATCACGCCACAAAAAAAAAAAAAAAAAAAAAAAAAAAAAACTAAAATGCTAACCTTTGCGATGAGTTCTCCAATCATGCCATTCCAGGATCCGTTAGGGAGAACTGAGCCATACTTCCCATCACCAATTTGGTAGATGTCGTACTTGAAGCCCAGGATCTTAGCGAGGGCATCCAAGACATCGATTGAAAAACCTTTATATCGTTTGGGTTGACCCAGAATGTTTTCTGCCACCATCACAAAAGGCTCTTCCTGTTTAAATGAAAGGTTAAGCTGGGTTTAAAGGGATTGCAGATAATGACACACACACATGGCAGCAAAAGTGAAAAGAAAAATTTGGGTGTTAGGATTCAAAATTCCAAATTGTAAAAGAAAGTAATCGATCTCAGACACATTCACGTTCTTCAGGATGCTCCTAAATCTCCTCATGGCCACACAGACAGCTAAAGCAAGGACATGCTCAGTCATCTTAACACACCTTTATGAAGAGCTCGGGTGTGATCTACATTAAACTTCATCTTAATAAAATAGTTTCCCTAGCAACTTCTGACCCATAACACATGGCGCCATGGCAACTGCTATGGTTCATCAATGTGAAAATTGCCATTTTAAATTTATTGCCCTCACCCATAGTTCCTCTTTATGAGTTAAGTGTCAAGGCAGAATTAAATAGGTGGAGTGAAAGGAGCTGAGGAAGATGGGGCAGAGGGACATGGAAGAGGAGGGAGGTGTTGAAGTGGGTTGGGGGCAAATGACTTGATTAAGTGACACTGCCAGGAGAGAGCTGAGCAGAACTTATGTGAATAAATATGGTGAAGGTAAATCATCTGTGAAGAGGGGGAAAAATGGGAGAGGAGGAGACGTGAGGCAGAGGACGGCGGGGCGTTGTTTAAGTAGCATCGCTGCAGTGTAGGGCTGCTTTTTTAACGATGCATTAAAGGACAGAACGAGGGTATTTCTTTCCTGTCCGGAGAAGTAAACTAATGTTTTGCACAACATTCATCCTAATATTTGTGGCAGAGCAATATCAAAACATAAAACACTGCCCTCAATGCCACTGATCGCTTCCTAACTCATTGTTTTCTTTTTTTTTTTACACTTCAGTAGAAAAAAGAACTAAATAATAGTTTCTTAATTTCTTCATCAACAGTGATTTTTTTAAGAGAAGAAAGAAAAAAGGAAAGAAAAATAAATAAATAAATAAATAAATAAATAAATAAATAAATAAATAAATAAA
>JAUBOC010000089.1:14907627-14921201 GCA_032275365.1 Anablepsoides cearensis
ATACTGATGCTCGGTTTGAACTGCAGGAGATTGTCTTGACCATGTCTACATGCCTAAATGCACTGAGTTGCCGCCATTTGATTGGCTGATTAGAAATTAAGTGTTAACGAGCAGTTGGACAGGTGTACCTAATAAAGTGGCCGGTGAGTGTAATTCACTAATTTTGTGACTGAGTTAGGTATCAATTAGGGATGCATGACATATCAGCATTAACATCGGTATTGGCCGATATTGGTCAATTTTTAGAATACCTGTAGCGGTTCAATATTTAAAACTGGTTTGATACAGCCAGGAATAACTAAAGTCAGAGGTCTGATTGTTTATTTGTGGTATCAAAAAAAAAGACCCAAGTGTGTTTGTGCATACACGTATAATATAATTTGTGTGTTTTTGTAATATCAGTAAATATCTGATATGGACCATAACAGCAATAATTATATTGGATATTGATATTGGCTGAAATTTTCACTAGTATCAATATTTGTATCAATATTTCATTGAATGTGTTACAGTTTACATTTCAAGTGAAACATTAGACAGTACCATGTTTAAGAAGATTGTATGAGTTGAAAGAAAAAGTATATATCTTGCTGTATATTTGATTTGATATAGCCAGAGGGGCTGTAGGCCTATAAGGAATGAGAGCGAAATAAAATTGTATTTTTAAAGTCATTGTGCAATTTTTAAGTTCTAATTCAGTAAATACACATTCATGTACCGGGTATCGGCAGGTACCTAGAAACTGAAGTACTCCAATTTGGTTTGAGGAAAGCTGGTATTGGGACACCCCTACATTTCAAACTATTTATTTGTGCAGATATGCTCTGATGTGCCAAAACATTATGTTGACCCCTACTTAAAATGCTGTTGGTTTTTTGAGAGCTGCCAACACTGATGCCTGCTACTACAAAAAATAAAGATGTTGCAGATAAGGCTATAGGTTCACAACTTCCTCCAACATGGCTCAAGGTTTGTTCCTGTGAAAACAATTGCCAGTCGTTTCTTACCCCTGCTGGTAAGAAACTGTGTCCTATCTGCTCAGGTCTTTACATTTGCTTTTTATACTTAAACGTAAGTGCTGCTAATAATTTTGCTCATCTGTCCATATGACTGGGTCGTTTGTTTGTGTTTCCAAGTGTGCAATGGGACAAAATGTCAGTCTGCATTGCTTCCCTCACAGGGGGCTATTTTCTCCATGAGCAGTTTTGTCCTCAAAAAAAAAAAGAAAAAAAAAAGCACTGAGCAATCCTTGCTCTGTAAACTGAAGAACACTAAAGAAGAGCACTTCTACTTCACAGAGCTTTGCCCACAAGCATGCCACTAGGAAGGTCATGAACAATAAATAGAGCAAAGTCAAACCACCTGCATTTAAGCAAGACACAGATGATAACACTTGGGCCTCCAGGACCAATTGTGGGGGTAAAAAAAGTTCACAGTACCGGCAGTATACAATCTCAAAGTAAACATCTAACAATGTCACAATAAAACAAGGGAACTATCCATTTTTAGTCATAATGCATTATATAAAAATGTGCCTAACATTGCCTGTAAGAAAGAGTTTTTGAATTCAGATGGCAAATCTGTCAAGATTTTCTTCCCGTTCCTGCCTTTGAAGTGTCAGCTAGATAAGGATTTAAAATTTACATATTCTTTCTATAAATATTAAAAGTTTCAAAAAAAAGTTTGCAGTAAAATGTTTTTTTTAGCTCTACCTTCAATTTAAGTAGTTATGAAACCTTAAATACAGATTTTATTAACATCCGTCAAGTGTATGTTATACAATATTGTCAGAAAATTGCAAGTTTAGTTGTACATTTTTTAAATAACATAAAAGCAAGTATATAGTTTAGAGACTATTTAGTCAGAATGCTACAACTGTGCCTTTTTAATAATTCACAGCAGTTGAAATGACTCATAGTGGTAATCCATAATATCTGATGTGGACCATAGTAAAAGCTAGTGACCATCTGAGAATAACAAAAGGGAGGAAAGAAAAATAGCTGGGGTTTTCTTACCACCACAATTATTCCAATTACAGGGGCTACTACAAATCTTACAGAGAGCACTTTATTCCTTTTTGTGGAACCATTTAAAAAGGGTCATTATAGACATGGTTTACACTAGTTACAGCTGTTCTACTGCTCTTTTTTTTCCTTTCCTGCTAATCCCCAAGTGTCAAGTGCTTACCTATTGACAAGCTCTTTATGCTAGTGAGCGTCTCATTGAGCCAGACCTCTTTGTCTGACTTCCAAACAGCGCTGACATGATGGCGGATGTGTGTGAATGTGTTTAACATGTAACAATACTGTACTGTAATTACCTGCTTTACACACTGCGTCCCCAAGCAGCAAGGTGTGAACAATTCAATGTAAAAGCCGACAGCAGTAGCAAAACCATCAGAAGTCAAAGATGTCTTAATTTGCCATGCATCGTGTATAGACAAAAAAATTTAAATAAAATAATAATAGTATTACAATTATCAGAATTCATAAAAGTTAACAACATGCAAAAGTTTTTAACTTGTAGAAAAATATTTTTCTTCTTAAAGTGTTACACTGTCTCCACAACAACATAGACATTTCCTACAAATACACTCATTTTTATGTGTTTCTTTACCGTCATTCTAAATGAGAGAGAAAAAAAAGCTGAAATGATGCCACTTGCATCGTCTCTAAACAGCAGACTCGCAGAGCAAAATCAGCTGGCTGTTTTAAATTAGTGAAGAAGAAAAAAAGGCATGTTATCTGTTTGGATACATTGGAGATAAGTTTGGCAGAAACGTTGCTCTAAACTCTAATCAGCTACATGAGGTGGGATTCTCTCTCTAAAACTATCCCAAAATAAAAATAAATAAAAAATGTGAAGCCAATGAATGCAAAGCAAAAGATACAGGGAAAGAGAACAAGATGGACTTCATTTCTTTGTTAGATAAAGATTTAAAGTACATGAAGAAATACAATGATTTCTGTGCTAACACGTTCTAGTTTTCTGTCTCTGAATGCTTTTATTGCATATGTTTCTGAATTTCTGCTTTTTGAGACTGGATCTGATCATTTTGTACAAAATGCTAAATTGCAAATTATTTTTAAAGTGCATAATTATGTGTATTTAACCATGTGAAAAGAGACTATGAAGAGCAGACACTGTAGATGACTCTGCATTTAAAATCAATTCAGCAGCTGCAATGTTGGTAACGTTTGCCTAGCATTGCTATTATGATGGATGGGAGCACACGAAGAAGAATGCATTAGGGTAGAAAAAACATCATTCACTTTTCATCTAATTATTTTTGACTTTTGAGAAGATTTACTTTGTCCATTGTAGTGTGGCAGCATAAAGAAGCAGGGCCAGTTAAATGGTTCCCTGTCTGATGCAGAAACCTGAGTAAAGGCAATTTACATTCAATATTAGTCGAGTAAAATAAATTTAGCACATAATAATTTAGCCCCTAAAAACATAATGCCAAACTGATTTATGTGTCTGTGGCAGTACAACTCGCTTAAAAGAGCTTTTAGCGTTGTTATTTCTATTTGTCAATGTTAACTAAGGAACCTCTGCCATAGAATTAGTGTTTCACTGTTGGAATAGCTCGATCAAAATAATAAAATCGCTGTAAAATATTCAGACTTGTGCCAAAAATAGAGCAGAAATGAATGTCAATGAATGGAATATTGGTTTCTTTCTTCCTCCGTACACCTTGTGGAGGAGATTCCTCGTAGCTAAGGGGTGTTTTTTAAAATCCAGTGGGGGCTCGAGAGTGGGTTTATAAAAGCCTGCCTTCTCAGTGCTTTGCAAATTAATTGTTGGATCAACACTCCCATCAGCCCCCTGCAGATCTATTGTTGGCAGGAGAGAGTTGCCCTTTAGAGAATATTTAATGTCATTTCAGCTTTATAAGTCAGTGACAAATTGGTTTGAGCAGTGGGACAAACACAGCGGCTATCAACCTCTGCCTTATTTTGGATGCAACATGGCACATTAAAGCTCGTGGGAAACCCCTACATTCATTATCATCAACATCAGCAATTACCACGTGAAGGGTGATGATGGCTCGTAAGAAATTTTTCTTCTAACCTTGAGGCTCATGTAAGGAAGTGTCAGTACACTGTGGTCAATACATGAACACCACGTGTGTAGGTTTTAGGGGTTTCATTTGAATTTTGATCTTTTGCTTTGTGAGCATATGTGAAGCATTTTAGTTCAGGCAGTTACTCCCCTGGCACATATGTAGAGCAATGCACCATGTATCACACTTGTGAAGAATATAATCTAAGACACGTCGCGCCAGAAAATTGAACAAGGATTTCTTGGACCTGACTCTTTAACGAGACTTTGCCTGCCATCAAGCAGACAAACTGCACAGATTTGGGGTAATATTTTTAAGGCTGTCTGTTACAAATGTGATTTTTATTACTATAATGATGCATTACTGTGGAGGACATATTTGAGAAATAAGCACTGCGTGATGCATGCAAGATGCTTGGGTAGTAGGAACAATTACATTTAAATGAATTGACTTTTCTCCATGAGAGCTCCATGTAAGCTGGAAGTCATTAGGAATATCTGCTCGGAGACGAGCTGACACATCAATAAAAGCAAACCGGGAAACCAAAACAACAACAACAACAGCATCGATCACTCTGCATCAGCACTGGATGGTGGAGAAATCTCACAGTAGCCATTCTGGAAATAGTATTTCAGTCTTCATTACAGTTTCTAACCAGAAAGACGCCTCATCTAAGAGCCATCAGGCTGGGAAGAAAATGGACTGAATGCAGATAAATGATGATGGAGAGGGAGGAAAGCAGGCCTGAAAAATGAGAGTAAAAGGTTAGGGGAGAGTAGAGAGTGTGACCACACTGATGAGGGGGAAGAGGAGGATTGAAAATGAGAAGAACATCTAAAAGTTTTGGACCAATGAGGACAACTCTGAGAGGTTTGGCAGGTTGCAGCACAACATTAAATCACTGTTGCTCCCCATTCAAAGAAACACAACAACATGGCCCTGTACTTCAGAGAAGTGATGTTTCTCGGTTGCAGTAAATCGTTTCAATGTAATGTTGGACAAGGAATGGGGTGTATATCTATTACAGAGAAAATAAGAGGATAGTTGCAAAGATGTGTGTTTGTTTTGCACTTTTTATGGTCCACATGGCAGTGCACAGACAGATTTACCTGGTAATGAGCAACAGATTCTAGTGCACTTGGCAGCCCATTATCTGGCCTTCCTAACCTTTTCTGCCACTGATAGTTTAGAGAAACTTGCAACTACATGTTGGCATCCTCTCTGGCTCTGTTCCATTTAACTAGTTGCATGTTTTATGCATGTTTTCTTTCATACGTACAGACGAAAATCATTAATTACAAAGTTTGTTTCCTGATGAACGAGAATGTGAATTTAAGTTTTAATGAACATCTATCTTGCTAACACTGATGGCCATATTATTCTGAATTTTATTCATGGTTTCATTTAGGCTGAGTGGTGATTAAATCTTCATTACAGCTTCTGGTCAGTCCTGCGCCACATATAGATTACCACAAAACCAAATTCTTTTTCATTTTGCAAGAAGTCCCTGACTGAATCAGGACAAAATGCGACAAATTGCGGCCGGGAGAGGAGTGCACAAAATAATGCTCAATCTTTTCACTTCAGCTCCGCAGCACTCAAGGATCAAATGTGTTTCCTAGTAAAGAATTCACGTTTCACTCACACAGCCTGCTCGAGTTTTAGTAAAAGTTCTGCCTGACTGTCACTCATCAGAAGGCCTGGGATCAAACGTGAACAGGCATAAATGGGGTGGGCTTTTTTTCCCCAAAATCACTTGAAATGTAAAAAATAAAAAATAAATAATAATAAATTCAGTTAATCAAAAATAAACTAACTAAAGCATGTTATTTTGTCACTACCTAGAAACTTAATCCTCGGTTCCAGGTCTACTAAAAGGACACAATTGGCTAAAGTTTTAAACTATATTTATTTTTTTTTACTTTGCTTCTAAGGAACAATACTTTTAAAGTGACCTCGTTCAAAAGTACTTTCTGACAGCCTCTCAAAGTTTTTCTTTGGCTACTTTTCCGCACTTGTTTTCTGCTCAATCTTCATACTGGACTTTGGCAGTATACTGTGCAGTGACAAATGAGGAGAATGGAAAAGTGGAAGACAACAGGAAGTGTCAGGTTGGAGACTATTTACTGCAGATGAACAGTATGGTCAGGCGCTGGGCTCAAACTGGGCAGAAAAGATGCCCCTTCAAAGAAAAAACAACAAAAATATCATGAGTATGACCACTTTCAAAGTTTACAAGAAAGTCTGGCTCTTTGGAAGGACATTGCAAATGACTCAAAATTTTTGCACAGCCGTATATATCACGTTCTTTCAAATAGACTGAAAAGGAAGGTTTTAAAAGTAAGCATATAAAATAGTGGATATGTAAAATAAAAAAAGTAATACAATAAAATCAACTGACCCGTTTCACATCTTTCCCAAACGTCTCGCTGTAGCTCGTTCCAAGAATCTCAAACTGTACATGTGAGTTGGAGCCTTCAGTGCGGAAGTCCATCATTCCTGTCAGGCCACTGATCCGCCCCTGTAGCAATGACAGCCCAACAGAGCGAAAGGATTTCTTTACAGTCCTTTATTTTTCTGACCGAAATCTTGATTTATGGTTGTGTAACAGAATAAAAAAAGGGGAAAAAAATCAAAATGTTCTCATTTGCTGTACACCCTAAAATTATTTTTGAGTGAGTCTTTCAGTCTTGGTGGAAATTACATTGGTGCACTTTGATACAAGAGGAACAGAATATTCAGTCATTTAAAAGTAGATTACATTTGGTCTGTATAACACCAGCACAACAGCATGATCACCACTGTGTCACCCCTGCTTTGTTGTTTCTTTGTGCCTCACTATGGCATCTTTTCGTCAAAGGAAATTAAACCAGCATGACTCCACGCCACAATGAAAAATTCCATTATCAGATTAAAATGAATGACCACTCTCTTGTATTTCAGGCTTATTTCAATGAAAGGATTGAGATGGCTACATAAGTATAACAAGATCAAAGCCCGGAAACTGTCATGAATCCGTTCTGATGCCAGTGGAGATCACATTTAATAATACGTTTTTTTAGGGGGCTTTTAAAACCACTGAACTCAAGTCTCCATAACAAAGCAGCAGCTTGGTTAAGATGGTAAATTTAACAAAACTCCAACCTTTTGAATGGTGTCTAGCATAGACCATCCTCCATTCCATGGCTTTGTGGACTTCCTCATGCAGTTAAGGCTGGCCATACTGTGCCACTTCCTGTCTTCCAGTTTCCTATAGAAGGCGTTGGCTAGCATCAAAACACTGTCATACAGATAGAGATTGGACACCTGTTGGAAAGCAAAATATGCACCTTTAAGGATTTTATCCTTCAATTTTATCTTTTTTTGCAACAGCCCAGCATACAAGCCAAAAAACAATACAACAAAGAAAAACAATAAAAGTCCTCGGGCTCTGGAAAATATGACATAGCCCTATGGGGGACCTGTGTGACTGAAGCAGAGATACAGCAGCACTCATCTTTCAGTCTGGCTGCAGTCTGTGTAGTTGGATTGTGAAAAATTGTCAGGGATGAATAAATCTTGTCTCTTCATGTGGAAGTTGGTGGGAAGATTTTTCTTTTTGTGACATTTCTTTTCAAGAGCCTCAGCTCCTTTTTTTTACCTTATGACTGTCCACATTTTTTATATCTAAAAACATTTTTTTTTCTCTGCAGTGATGGAATACATCTACCTGGTGGTGTAAAATATTTTGAACAACATAATTAGCAAAGGGCAAACGTCGTAATTAAATGGTGTTAAATATATCCAGTAAATGCAGTGGTGATGGGTTCAGAATTCTTTAGTTTAATTCATTTCATGACTGCAAAATGCCCCACTTTCTCCATCTCAGCCTCAGCACATCCTTTCCCAACACATTCAACAGTCCCGTGTCATGGTGTGACAAATCCATTTGACAGGTATTCTGGGTCAAGTCTAGTCAAAACTTCTCACAAAACTATCCATGAGAACGATTTCTCCTGCTACTCCAAGCATTCGGTTCATGACATGTTTAGACTTCCACTCCCAGCTGCTCAGTGGTGAGAAATACTCCAAATAAGCCTCACCTTCCTCAGGGTCGTTGACTTAGAAGCTAAATCCAGGTGAAATTCAGCTCAGTTCATTTAGTTTGGAACGGTTGAGGTCACATCACAGCTCCCGGATAGTAAAGGGGATTAGAGCAGGAAAGTGCTGGCATCTTTTTATACATTTAACTATTCTGATTAATGCTTTATTTGCCATTACCTGATATTTAACCCCCTTTCATGTGAATAATTGAGGATTGTTGGAGCACTCGCCACATGGTTTTGCCATCTGTCCGTAGTATGGATAAAAAGAAAATGAACATTTCAGTAGTGCCGCAGGGAACACTGCTATTGCACTCCAGATGGATTGAGCCCAACAATAGCCTGAGAGGTGTAAGAAGGCACTCTGAACTCTTTATTAAGTAATAAATGACAGATTGAACAAGGTTACTTTGAAGATTGAAAGAGGAGCACGACTTGTTAGATAACAAATCTTTACAGCATATTACTTTTTTGCTAACCCTCTGTTAACTACTCTGCAGTGTGCTCATGTTTAATAAATTTGAGATACACATTGTTAAGTTTTTTTTTTAAAAATAGGTCACATATTTCACTACATAAGCTTCGTTAAAGGAGACATTTGGTTGTAAATGCTACTTTTTCACACTTCATTTAGTTCAGGGGTTCTATATAAAGTACTAGAACTGCAATGCTTTGGTCTGATGTCCTTATCGTAACTCCACAAGCCCCTTACACCCCTTTTCTGAGGTGTCTCAGATCAACTCGTTTTGAGGCTGTCTCTAAAAACCCAAACAAGGCACTTCACACTCCGCCCCCCTCCAGCTTACAGTTCGGTCTTTTCTAGCTTCAAAAAGGGGTTTACAACTATGTAGCTGTGCAGAAACCTTTTTTTTATTTACAAATGAATTAAAATATATCAATAAGAAAAGACTTGCCCATCCAGCCTTACATGTTGGAGCCAGAGTCTGACAAAATTGTAAAGTCTATACATTATTTGGTGGTTCAGTCACAAATACTGTGATGTAATAGTTTAGAGAACATCACAGAAAATGGAGAAAACTGAACCAATATGACCCAAACAGAGCATAAAAATATCTACACAACACTAAGACAGACTAAATAAAAATTTTCTGCATTCCTACAGACTCCGAATGCACAACAAAATGTGTTTAATGGAGAAAAAATGGATTCTTCATGTTATGTATTGTTTAAACTTAGATTTGATCAATTTATAAAAAAAAAACACTTTATCCTGTCCTTCTAATGATTCCCCAAAAAACACTATTCAGGAGTCATTTCTATTCATGAGCATTAATGTCTCTCATAATAATCTTTGAGTGTAATATACTTTCAGTTGCCTACATAATCAGGTAATATGTGCAGTTCTGGGACACTTTAGCTGTGCTTTAGCTGTATGCTGCAGGATCTCACTATACATAGTAAAAGAAAAATGGTAAATAAAGCAGCATTCAAGCTTTAGTCAAACCACAATGTTTGTGTTCTTTGTGATCTGTTGCCATCAATGACTTTAAAACACTTATGGCCTTTCACACTAATGTTACAAGATTACAACAACCAGTGAACACAGGTGGAATGAATTTACACGGTGTGTTCCGAGCAATCATAAAATAGCGTGTTTCAGATAATAGTCTTCTTTGTGTTGAGTGCTTTATCAGTTTTGAGCGCATACGGCATTACTTAGCACAACTAAGCAACAACATTGAACACCTGTGTCAGGTAATGTTAGTTACATCTATCTGCTTGTATTCTGGTATTGATGTAAACAGCTCAAGGCCAAGAAACATCTTTGGAAACTACTCTTCGTGACGGCAGCTGTCCTTTTTCCTAAGTGACAGCATCTTTATTCACATCCAAAAGATGCTCAGGGAAGAATAAAGAACAGAGACCTGAGTAAAAACCCAAACCCCTGATCAAAATCTGGCTGAGCATCTGAGAACACACAAGAGTCATCCACATGTTCATTAACCCATAGAACCTTAAGAATCTGATATCACAATTACATTTAAGCAAATTAATTTACCAACAAAAGCTTGAAATGAACATATATGGATAGCCTTGAAATGGTAGAAAGTGAAATCAGACCATTAGTTATGGCAGATCAGTATAATCATTCAGAAGTTATTTGAGATTTTTTTTTTTTTTTTACCTCCAAGGACTGCAGGTAACCTTCTTGTGGGTCGCACAGCAAGGAAGAAATTCGATGATTGTTCCTCATACAGCGAACGTTGGTGTCCCTCCATAATGGAAAGACTTGTCGAATGATTGTCATTCGGCCCAGAGAGCTGTGGACCAGCTCCATGATGTCTGCGTCACTCACCTCCTAAAAATGAAAAAGACAGGTGTTTTTTTATTTATTTTTTTATTTTTTAAGTCAACTCTAGTACAAGCATTTTTATCCACTGAGATTGTTGCACAGCAAGTAAGAAATAAACCAATAAATAAATAATCTGGACAGAAAAAGTTAGCCTTGAAGGCTGTTGACGGAGCTTTTGTGAGCAATTAAAATATTAAATCACACTGGGGTAGCGCAGACAAAATAAGCATTCCAAGTTAGTTCCAAAATAATTGGAACAACTAATTGAGTCTTGGTTTGAAATTACTAAATTACATTTTTATTTTTTTATAAACGTTGACTAAAATTTTAAAAATGACTTCTGCTGTAATACATTTTTCACCATATCAAGAAAGACAATGTTTATATGCCAAAATATACAGCCAAACTAGTATAAAGCCATAGTTGTGTTGAATCCTGAGACAAAATTTATGTTTATGGGTTTTCCAATTAAACTGAGAAACAGACCGTCATTTAAAAACAAATCCTGTGCAACAACAACAACTCTGGTTTCTTTTTCTAGGGGCTTGCTTGTGGAACCAGATCCATATTCATGAGACGCTGTGCTGGCTGGTAGTCTCTGAAGCTGAACAATGCTGCAGCAGACAGTGAGTCTCATGAGAAACACTGGATTCATATACTACCTGACAAAGCTGAGGTTATGGCCAGGTCGAATCTCCCGGAGCTCCAGGTTGATATATTCTTGACCACACGTCTAACTACACACTCTCAGTCTTTGTTCCACATCAGGTGTTTTGATCTCTCCGTTTTGCATCGACCTTTCTGTTTTTATGGCCGGTCTGCTGCAACACATAATGGTAATTTTTTTTGCCTGCCCTCTGTGATTGTATAGTGCTACTTTTCTTTCATTTAAACATGGCTTTTTAAGGTTTTATTCTGGAATTGATTTTAATCTCGTTTAATCTTGATCATATTTGAGCATTCAGGTAATTACTTATCCAAATCAATGTTTACTTAATATACCTTTTTATTTTCCAACTTTTAATAATAAATCCTATTATGTCATAACCTTGTAGTACAAACTGCAAAGCACTGAACTGTCATTAAAAAAAAAAGAAAAACAGATTTTTATTTCAGATTCCTAACATTTTTAATTTGTGCATAGCATAAGTAAAAACTCCTCGGGAAATTTTCTTTTGCTCGTGTATTTATTTTCTCTGACTCTTCCCAGTCATTCAGGTGGAACACATGAATATTCATGAGTTTTGTGCGACACATTAATCAGATAAATTATGTCGCTTGGTTCAGTGAGCTGAACCCCTACGTCCAAGTTAATAACTGAGAGTGCCACCCGGTCCAAGTGTTCTGTCAGCATCACAGGTGACATTCGTGTCATGACCTGACCCAGCAATAATACTGACTGACGGGACATGGACCAGGAACCATGTGTATTTTATGATATTTATGAAAAGAAAACATTTAGGTCATCAATGTGTGTTTAACTTGCATGTGAAACTGTATGTATTTAGAAAAATGTACACTGTAAGCAAAAAAGCTGGTAATGAATAAAATCAAAGTATTATTTTTGACACAAGCAGATAGAGCATATACTCTTTTTCAAATTTACAATTATCAGCTAATTAAGTCAGTTTAGCTGCTAAGATTTTTCGAGAGCAACAATATGGCACAGCCATTTCTCAATGACAGCTGATGGCTAAAATACATTAATCAAATCAAGTTGAGCTGACAGGTAGGTTAAATTATTCTCTTTGTGCTGCTCATTGCATGTTATTAATCTTTCACTAGAAATAAATAAAAAAAATCTACAGGTGATTATGACAGTCAGTTAATTGGAAGGTGCCTTTTGAAGCAACACTCAGCTCAGCTGAGAAGCAGTATGTGTCACAGATTGAGAACAAAGCACAGTGGGCGTGACGTTACCCTGAGCTGTTTTTAGCTACAAAATATATACTTGTCTTTTTTTTTAAATGCACTGAAAGAAAATGAAATGATTTGATTAGTCTAAATTTATTAACAGGTGTTACAATCAAACAGTTTGTCGTTTTATGTTTGAAGACAAAAATACAGAAAATCACAATCTAATATTTTTATCATATAAACTATATATACTGTATAAATTATCTTTATCATTTATTATATGAAATAGAAGTTTGCCAGTTACAGTATATATATCAAGTGAAAAAATACAATTTGTCTGCAAATTGTGTGAAACAATTAAATCCCACATATTTACAGAGCAGCTGTGGTAAATGCCTCATGCCTGGATTTATATTAAAATCTGTATACGCCCACCAATGCCTTTATCAAAGGCAATATGAGGTTGTCTTGGGTTGTCAACAATAGATTTTTTTATTTATTTATTACTCTGGACTGAATTCCCACAGTCACCATCATATCAGGGAGTAAATGGGTTTTTGGGGAATTTGAGGACAACTGAACAGCCTTTCTAGAGCTGTTTTTTTGGGATGGTGATTTGTTTCCAGATATCACATGAAGAGTTTTACTTATTTCATCTGTTTGTGGCTGTAAGGTTATAGCTGATGGGGGCATAAAATGGCTGAGCTTGGTAGTGGTTTAAGACATAACTCACACGATTCTTGTTTTGTAGGCAAACTGAAACAACAGACTTTTCCACATATTGTTGAGAAGGCGTCCGAGTGGCTATAATGGGTGGACAGGCGACAACAGGCTAAACGCAGAGCCACGTTCAAGCCTGTATTACAGATGACATGTGGAGTGGGGGCTGGCAGCTGCCACTGTCAACTGCTGTTGTCCCTCAGCTAATTTTGCATTGCCAAATTGTTGTAAGCATATAATTGATGAAGGCCCTGAGTCACCTCTGGACTGTGTTAACGGGAAAACGGCACTGACTTCATATGTCACTCTCTCTTTTTTTGCATTGATTTTTGTTCAGATTTACAATGTATAAAAACTTGATCATGTGTCAAAGATGTTTTAATGTGACAGAGTATTTTTCTGACATTTTTGCTGTTAGACAATACAATTCAAATACACAAAAAAAAAAAACTAAATGAAAAGTAGGGCTGCACGATATTAGGAAAACCTGCGATATGCGATAACACTGCTTAATATTGCGATGACGATATGACTT
>JAUBOC010000089.1:14971649-14984241 GCA_032275365.1 Anablepsoides cearensis
CACTGGTGCCCATATCCAGCTGTCATCGTGCGAGGGGCGGGGTACACCCTGGACAGGTTGCAAGTCCATCACAGGGAGCCCTTCATGTATTTGGTTAATTGGATAGGTCTCTTAATACTTAAAAAAAGAAAAATCAGGCTGGAATAAAAATGATTAGCTTTTTTTAGGTTGTTTTTTTGGCTTTGAACCCAAAGCAGAAATATATAAACACTACATATGTATTCGTTCATTTATCGCAAGTCATATCGTCATCGCAATATTAAGCAGTGTTATCGCACATCGCAGGTTTTCCTAATATTCAGCAGCCCTAGTTTACATTGCTTTTTGAATCAAATAATTTCCCTTCACCTAAAGGCATTTAACAGTATCATCAACACCAGTTGGCCCTTTTCCACTAATATCCACATAAAGTATAATTAGTTAACAATGCAATCTTTAAATTTAAACATTGTTAATTTATCCTGCCCGCTGGCACCTTTTGACACTCTTATCTTTAAACTATTAAATAGAATTTTAAGTCACGACTTGTAAAGGGCCAGTCAAACCTATCTTTTTTTCAACCATTCTGTATTTTTTTTCCCTTTTTCTCTCTGTTGAACGAGTGCTTCAGGTCATTACTCTGCTGAAAGACCAAAGAGCTTTGCCTCAAACTAAGTTTTATGACTTTGGGTAACATTTCAAAATGCCTTGATAAGCTTCTGATTTCATCATCCCTTTGATCCAGTACCACAAGAAGCAAAGCAGCCACACAATGGGCTAAAACCTTCACCATGTTTTAGTTGCTCTTTTGGAGCTTGTTATTGTTACTGGCACACTGCATGTATAAATGGTTTTTGTTTTGTTTTCTCTGTCCTTCTAAGGCCTTGTTTACATGTGAACAAGCTCTGGATTTTCCAATGCTGATTGTGAAAAAGTCACACATTTACGCAGTATTTCTTCAATCATAATTGCTGTTTAGACGAGACCACAAAAGACGTTGAATGTTCTGTAGTTTTCATGACAGGTCATTCGCTGGGGCTGTGATTTTTGTGCTTCCATGCCGACACAATCATTTCAGTCTCGAGCAAGAAAAATTACACCCAAAAAGACAAGTATACATATGTTTTTTTGGACCAACAGTATTAGTAGAATGTGTAAAATGCAGCTTTGCAGACCCAAGAAACTCTATATGTTCTGTCAAAAACTGATAAATTGACAAGAGAACAGCATAAACAGCATTCTGCAATTCCTTTTTGTTGAGGTTTTTCATCTACTGGCGCAAGAGCAGAAAAACTATTGACTGCAGCCGTCCACAGTGCATGTGTCGTTTTTACACCAATGAAATTAAAAGGTGTCTGCATCTGTTAGCTTTTTAATTAGCACTTTATGTAATGCTCATGTAATGCCAGAAATGTAAAAATGCTTTAAAACATACATACATATATGCATGCATATGTATATGCATATGTGTAAAATTAGTAAAAGTAAAAGAAAAAAATTGACAAATGCATAAAAGAGTGTCTTTACACAGAGGCATTCTTGGCACACTCCAGTTTTCATGTTACCCTTAATAGACTTGCTATGAACTCGGCATGAGATAGCCTTTGTGTTTGTCCATGTTCAGACTCTGCCCGTTTTAATAAATGCATGTTTTACATCAGGATCCACCTCCTACTTGGAATCAAAAGCAGCTTAATCAATCTTAAACCCATTACCCGCCTAATTTTCTCCTCCTCTAAGAAGGAGACAGTCACCATGGGGAGGACAGAGACAGATGCAGCTGCTCTGCGGTCTTTACTAAGCACAGGTTAACTCAAAACAACCTGCAAAGAAACCCGCTAATGGCCATGAAAATTAAGCCTTGTTTAGGATTTCCTATAATTGTGCATTGGATGCTTGTTTTGCTTTCCTTGTTTTGATAAAAACGACAATTTTCCAGAAGCTTTTATTTGCAGACAGTCTTCCCACCCCGACATAATCAATAAGTACCTTTAATTCAGCTTCACACAATAACGACTATTGTGTTTAACACACCTTAAACAACATTTACAGAACAAGAGTTTAAAGAGAACAGATCACTGATTTTTAAAGAAAACGTCTTGAACCATGTTAGCTGCTATCTGAAACTCTGCTTGGATACATGAGCTCTTTGAACTACCAGTAAGTCATGAATGTATTAAAAGCCTAACTTTTGTTGAAGGAATGCAGATTTACATTACATTAGAAGAGACAAAGTTTTAGTAAAGTTTTTGTAAATTTTATGCACAGTTATGTGATATTGCCAGATTTTGCAAGGCCAATTAGTGTATATGTTGAGGACGACTCTCAGCTACTACCACATCAAACTCTACTATTCTACTGTGTAAAATACAGAGTAGTAGATGCTTCTAGGTTTTTTAAAAATCAGTTGACTGTGCTGGCCATCCTTAGGTTGACTTCAAAAGTTATTCAGTTGTAGATGTACACCCAATAAATACTTCCTGAAAATGTCTCTAAAATCTGTCTTATGGTTCATGAAATACTTTGCTAACAGACAAAGTTAACCTTTATAATTATTTGAACAGATCTCGTGCAAACAATTAGCTTGAAGTATAAGTTGGAGAGGATGTTCAGCTACTGTCACATTAAATATCAGTTCAAAATCTGTAGACTTAACTCAAATATAGCAAGTTTGTTTGGGTTGTCTATCTATGACAGCCACCTCAAACTGAGTCCAAAATAGTTATACATTTAAGAATGACTTCACCAATTTGCTTTTGGCGGCAGGTAAAAAAGTTATTTAAATTTGTTTGTTAAAAAAGTACACTGTGCAAAAATTAATATTTTGTCTTTTGTCTACCTATAGGACAATAAATGAGTTGTTTGTGGGTGATTTTTTTGTTAGATAGTTGACTTTGTGAGAAGAAAACCAACAAAACAAAGAGTTTGGTTCCCAGAATTTATCAAAAGTTTGTCTTTTTTGTGGGAATGATAAACCCCTGTCTACTGTCTTTTATTTTGTTCTTTTCAAATAAGAAAAGATCTGTAGTCTTCCATACAGCATACGAACCCAACATAAATAAGCTAAAGTGAAATTAGAAGAAGCAACACAGTATTAGCTTTAAAAGGACAGAACTATAAAGAAAGAACAAAAGATGGGGGGAAAAAAGGCTGTAGAGAAGGTGTGTTGTTCATCAATAGGTTGTAGGATTTTCACATAAAACATCCTATTTTTCTCTCCTGTTAGTCTGAAAGCATAAAAGGCTGAACCACAAAAAAGATGTGTTGCATTTATATAATAATGTCGTCCTTCTTCATAACGACAGCATAAAAATAAGCATAAAAATAAGTTGATGTCTGTTGCTCGGGACGAATCGTACAAGATACTTCCAACAGAAAAGTAAAAGATGTGCTGAAAATATACAAAGGTGAATGAAAGCTGAACAGTTGAGCCTTTAGAGGCTGTTTGCAATTTTTTTTTTTTTTTTTAGGGAGTAGGGGGTGCAGCTACTGATACATTGTCTGAAACTGATGAAACTGAATTGAGCTGGCTCCCCTGGCACGCTCCATTACACCAAGTTATACTTTGCCCCTGAGGTCAGAGAAAACAGTTTAAGCTTCAATATCTTACCTTGTATGTGCCTAATTTGGAGCCTAGTTTCCTTTCCCACAATTCAAAAGTAAATGTAGCAGGTAAATATATATGAGATTGTGATGATATTTAGATTTGGCAAAGCTATTTTGGCAAAAAAAAAAAAAAAATCAAAATAGAAGTTGATATTGAAAAGCTGTGCTGCTTCTGATCATCTAAGGGTTTCTTGGAGACTTCTGCATAAACAGCAAGTCTACAAGACAGAAGTCCAAACGACATGTAATTCAAAATTTCATCATTCCAGAAGCCAGGCCCACCTTACACAGTGTGATAACCTCGGTAAAGCAGCTGGACTTCTGATGAGATGCTTGCTTTTTAGGAGCTATTTCGGTTCTGACAGTGTGTCTGTTTCGGTTTGACGCAAATATGAGATGTGGGAAAATAAAGATGGCGGGATGAGTTTAATATTTCTGTAAGAATCTTTCCTGTAGATGTGTGTGTATTAGAGGGAGGTGCACAAACTGAATGCTCTAATGCTTGTGCAGCAGATAATCATGGTGGCTTGTCATCTGTAAACTTGATCACAGGTGAGAAAAAAAAGGTAAGGAATTCTCCAAGATTATACTTTAGTTGTAGAATATAAGAGTTAAATGGTATATATTAATATATATGGAGGGCAGAAGCCGTTGAACTAAAATAAATACAGGGTTGTGACATATTCAAATTCAAATTATAGTTCCTGCAATACCATCGTTGTTTCTCATATTTGCCATTTGTTTAACATTATTTTAAAAGCTTGTTCTCTCTGAAATCAGAGTGTGTTGGAAATGTAAGTGAATGAAGTTGGGATTAATGATAGTTCACTAAAAGTTGCTTCCTCATCAGCTGCACATTTTCACACCTGATGTCAACAACAGCTCTAAATAGTTTATTAGGGGAAACTATATTAATGAGTGTTTCCATTTCAGAAGAGATAGAAAAAATAATTGAAAGTGGCAAAAGTCTTGTCAAAACAAATATCAAATTGATGCGACCTATTTTTATAGATTTAGGTCAAAACTAACTAAAGTGTTGTTGTATAAAAGCATCATCAATGAACCTTGGATCATAAAAGACATTTCATTTTTACAGAGCAATCTATGCTGGATTTATTATCTGATGTCCTGAAATAATTTAGTGATTTGGAGTGGTTTTCAACAAAATAGAAATGACTAAAATAATGCAGACAGGTATCTTGATATATGCATGGTAAAACAGACATGCTGCTAGCTAGCAGGACAGACAGTTAATTAGTTCATCAGACCCATAGAAATCTTTATAATCAGAAAACACACACATAAAACAGCCTGGTGTGGCAGCTTATCAGACAGAAGAAAAAAAACTGAGTAATAAGATTGTTAGATACAAAATAAGGAGAACAAAAATCTATAGCAGAACAGACAGTCATGCACATAGTGACCTAGAGATGTATAGGGGGCAGGGTAGTTAGAAACAGAATGAGGGGGAAATATAGCTAGACAGCAGGGGGGCTTGTCAGAACAGTCTGCAGATAGACAGGTGCTCTTTCCACGGCAGAGTTTTTAATCGATCCAGTCCAATGCTGAGGATGCACTTTCTACAAAGAGCACCAATGTCAGAAACAATTCCAAGGACAGAAGTCTGTAACTATGAAGCTGCATGTTGTAAACATTAATATGAGGAGACATGCCATGAAGGTTCAACCTTCAGGTTTGGAAATGTGATTCATCTTCAATTCTCCTAACTATTCCTTGAGGGTTAGGGGAGTTATGCAAAAAAATAAACTTTTTGAGTTTATATATTGTTATAATGTGTTTATAACAAGATATACATGTTATAATCACGTTATAAAAATATACCCAGTGTTGTTTTGGAAATTACTTTATATCCCCCTTTAAAAAAAGCAAAGAAACAAAAAATAAGGTTTGTGAATTAATGTATTTTTGCTTTTTATTACACACTAATTAAATATAGCTTAGGTGTTTTGTTTTTCAATGTTGGAAAAAAAAAGTAAATCAGATTTATACTCTCTTCCAGATTCCACTCCTCCATGTAGTAAAAATAAACGATTAGCCAACAGAGGCCAAGACTCATCCGAGGAATGGCAATGCAGGGATATTTACTCTCTGTCTCGTTTTGCTTAGCCAATAATTTCCTGATCCACTGTGCCCCCTTTGCCAAATGTGGGTCAGGAAAGGTTTGCTCCCGAGTGACGTCAGAAAAGAAATAACAACAGAATTGGAGAAGATCTAAGAATAGATTTAGGACCCTCACAGAAGGAGGGTGCCTGAAATGAGCCAATTAAAGCTCAGACCTGTCTCATCATGAGGAGGCTTATAGAAGCAGCAACAAGATCTTGTTTTTCTTACAATTTTTACTTAACTTTGATTTATTTTTTAGTAGTGTGTGTAATGTGTGTGTCTGCGTGGGGGGTGTTTTCTTTCATCTTTAATTCCCACTTAGTGTTTTCTGAGCATATGAATTCTCAGCAATAATATGACTTCACTTCAGCAGAGGCCTGATCTCCCATGACAACCGGGATGGTTTTGGAGCATTTACATCTAAATGGAAGTGCTGAGATCATCTCGCATATACGAATGTAATGTCTATCAGATGTGTTCGGCAATCAGCGCGCCGCTTTCCTCCACTCACCGTAGTCGCTCTCGTAAAAGATGATGAACTTCTGCCAGTGCAGCTCGGAGACGAGGGTAAGCAGGACGTCGTTGATTCGAACCGGTGGACGGGCGGCCAGCGTGTAGCTCTCGCCGTCCGGGCTGGGGTTGAGCTGGCAGGCGGTGCGGGGTGCGCCGTCTCCGTTTCTTTGGATGAAGAGGTGCGGGATGTGCATTGCGTCTGTTAGAGACTGCAGGGCGCTGGCGGCTGCACAGCCAGTGGACGTAACCAGAGCAAGAATCCCCTGGTTCATCAACTCGCATGCTAGACAGAAGAAAAGAAAAAAACATGAAGCAGGAAGAGTATGAATGAAAAGGGAGGTGTACAAAAAATAGAAAGCAGAAGAAACACAGCAGTTTCACAGAGATTTATTAGGGGTGCAACAATACATGTACCCGTATCAAACTATATCAAACAGTGCTTTAGGTTCAATACAAACTTGTATCAAACAATACAGGTTTTTTTTAATTATTTATCCACTTGTCTTCTGAAGATGTTCTGTGTTGAGAGATCAGTAGATCTGTGTACGACTACTTCACCTAGGCGGCATTTTCAAGTTCAAATCCACTGAGAAAATTGCTTTTTCAGCTAAATTTAATTTAAAAACTGTACTTTTTGATGTCACACAAATGTTCATAATTAATTTCAATAAATTACAAGTTAAAAAAAAGCATGGGAATTTATTTTATTTTTGTATCGAAAAAATATTGAGCCGTTAGACTAAAGTATCAAACTGAACCGAATCATATATATATATATATATATATATATATACACTTTTATAATGTTCCAAAAAAGAAAAGAAAAAAAATAAATAAGAAATTCAAATTAAGCAAGTTTTTATCTACGGATTTGGAGCAAATCAACCAGGCTACGTAAAGCGTAATTCCACCAGACGCTGACGTTACACATGGCTACAATAAACAGAAAGTAGAGGTTGCAAACTAGCAGGAACCACACATCTCAGGACAATAGAGAGAAGTTTTCATGAATGTGTTGCTGTTAGGCAAGTTGTAACAGTTCTATCAAAACAGCTACTACTGGCGATGTTCCATGCTGTCTGGACCTGCTGTTGCTTCCAGCCATGTTTTTTGCACATTATTGAAAAATCCGAGAAGATGCTGACAGAGGAAACAGCTGATCAGTCACGTGAGGTAAATGTTTGATAGAACTTATTCGACAAATGTGTTTCCATTTCCCCTTTTGCGTATTAACCTTTTTTTTTTTTTAGAAAATTGAAAAACCACATAAAGCTAAATCATCTTAATTTTTTTTTTGCAAAATCAAGGAAGTATTTTCAAATTTCAAATTCTATCAATCTTTTCTATTACTATATTTCAAAATATGCATAAAAAACAACAAAACAAGGCTACTATCCAAGATAGTGTGTTAAAAAACAAAGTTGATTTTTAGAATTACGTCAGAGCCTCTGCATGTGGGAAGCAAATTGCAGAAGGTAACAAGAAACTAAAGATGTCTATAATATGTGCAGATGGGGAATCCAGTGGGGAGCATCATCTAATCCCAGTCCATAAACAAAAAGGCAAAATAGCAAACGATTCTTCCTTTTTTTGTTGTTGTTTGTTTTCTTTCAGATAAGAATCTTTTGAAGACAGATAAACCAGACAGCTTAAAAACGTGGGTTTTAGCGAAACAGAATCAGACGGGGCGGGAGAGGGAAAAACCCAGACTACTTTTGTGTGATACAACAAAGATAACCAACAGGATGTCTCATGAGAGTCTGAACTGAATACAGTTTCTTTTGACATTTACTCCTATTTTCATGGTGAAACATTCTGAACAGACAAGGATTAAGACCACAGACATATGTTTGTAATGTCTGTGGTGGACTCTTCCAATCCCCACATTCTTATTTATAAATCCTTTTCAAGCATGTCAACATGTCTGGTAGGATTTAAAATGCCAAATACATTTTAAGCCTAAAATACCATCTTCTAGATAAATTTGAAAACTGGCATGAAGGGCTGCTCTGTCAAAATGATGTTAATTTTTAATGATAGCTGCTAGATTTAAGGTTGCAGCGATCTGGCTCACCGGTTTCTGCTCATCACATTTAGCTAAATATTATCAGTATTAAATGGCTCCTTTACCACCAGAACTAATCACAGGTTTTTCCCAAACTACTTGCTTTGAAAAACTGAATCAACATCACTGAGTCACTTCATACTCCTGTCATATTTTTAGAGGAAATAAATAAACCCAGAATCACAACCAATGCTTTTTTTTTAATTATAACACTCTTATTTAGTATCACATGCAAAACCCAAACAAATAACAATATCAATAACCAGAAAAGGAAAAATAATAGAAATCCAACTACAAACTGTTAAAAAAAGTCAATTTAATTTTACCCTTCATCTTTGCAATGGGCCACATAATAACCTACTGCTTTAATAGTCCAAGTTTTGGCACAGGACAGGAGATGGTCAACACTGCCTTTAGAATTCTACCCTTATTCTTACACAGAAGGGTTTTTACTTCCTTGCATAAACCAGTCCAGTGAATTGGGCATAACAATAATTAGGTGCTATATTTCACAATGGTGCCTTTTTTAAAATATAAATCTGCCTTAAAGTGAGTAAAATTTAACACAATAAAAGTATATAGTTTTATATTAACCACTGATAGAAAACACTGTGATAAGACAACATATTCTAAACATAAGTAAGCTATAATAAGGTCAGTTTCTCAGTCATAAAGTAAATATGCCATGAAGTAATTGAAGGCAAAGCAGAGTGAGTGTGCAGGAAGGGATTCCACGAACAACTGAATGAGAGTTTATAAAATATATGGGTCAAAAGGGGACAAGGAATTTTTACTGCAGGACGAGAGGGGTGTTGTGATTGCAGCAGTACTGAAGACGAGGGGGGGGGGGTGAGAATGTATGGCGAAGCTGACAGTCGCTTAATGTGACAAATGACAATTTTATTTGCTGACCTCAAGCATAAGACTACATTAGGCTCAGTGAATCATGAGTCTAGAAAGAACAAGAGAACAAAACACACCAAACAGCAGCCGACAAGCAAGAGGAAATCCCAGAAAAAAAGAAATACTCTTTTGCTTGTTTTTTTTTTAGTCAAAGCACATCAAGAGAGAGACTTCAATAAAAAATAAAAACAAGACGTACTTACAAGAAATTGTACAGTTTTGTATGCATGCTTTAGAAGTGAGCAAGGAATACAATGTTATATTCTAAAGCAGAAACTTTGTTATCATTTTTTATGTGCAGGAAAAGAGAGAAACAGACTCTCGTATACAGGAGGGCTAATTTTCAGCAGTGTAGCTTTAAATATGAACTCTGCTTAGCAGAAAGGGATGTGTTTGACAATAATACAAATCTGATGGATGTTTTAGCTCTCATACATAGTCTTAATGTGTCAGCTGGCAATGATGAAACCTGTAAAACATGATGCACTAAAAACAGAAACGGTCTGCTCCTGGGAGTTTCTGGTTCCCTTTCAGCAAGTTTCATTTTGTGCAGCCAGTTCACTGTGAACTGCTTCATGATTCAAGCTCTTGCCTAAATATACAATCTATGCTACGTTTGCAACACTTCTTATGATTTATTATTTTACAAAAGCACAAATTCTAAACATAAACAAATCTATAAATGCACTTTATAAATGCACAGGACTGGGTGGCAAGTTTAAGTTTTTTTTTCAAATCAGATTATTTTTTTCTTTAAATGTTATTTTTATTCAATATCATTTTTAATTGTGCAATTAATGCCACTGACTCAGCGGTTCACAGTAAAGCTACTGGCTAAATGTTGAACGTTTTGCCAAGATAATGCTGAGGAATAAGTGAAATGGAATAGAAACATCTATGTGTCACTTTCTGTCATAAGACCAATTTCAGATACAAGCACAGAGACATGTTAGAATAAAAGACAGACTAATTTTTATTTCAACAAAATACCTTGTCAACTCTTAAATTGCTGAACATATCTTACAATTTGCACTGAAAGGTTTTATTAAAATATATATGTGTTTTGGCTAAACTCTAATGACCAAGTGACCCCATTTCGCAAAAGCAAGATTAAGTTAAGTTAAGTTAAAATGCAAACAAAATAAATATAAACAAATAGTAATGTGATGCATCATAACTGAATTGAGGTCAAAATGATTGACAGCTTGCAGTGTACAAATGTATCACAGTGATTTCACAGTGTTACATCAATGTTTGTAATTTGATTTTGAAAAGAGAGTCTGGTTTTTAACATCTAACATGTGACTCTATTAAATAAAATCTTAATCTTCCGAAAGATTTAAAGAAATCTTTTCTTTTTAAAGCTGTAGCCTTTTCTCACATTCCTCAGCTTCTTTTAACAAACTGTAGCTGAAGTGCATCTGCAGTCATTTTGGCTCCATAATGGACACCCCAGGCCTCTTCTACATTTCTCAAACACGCAACTGACAAGAGGAAAAAGTTCTCCACAGTCATTGGCAAGAATGATAATAGTGGAATAATGAGTGTTAGATCCCTGAGTGGACAAAGGCCATCATTCATTCTCTGCTAGCTATCAAACATCACATTTAAAAGCAATCTTATGCATGCATCTTGGGGGGAAAAATGGCTTTTTGTGCAGCACAAAGTATCCTAAAATCACCCTTTTAGTTAATGCACTTTCATTTAGACTGATCTGATGAAGCAATGAGTTTTAAACTGAAGTATAGATGGCTTTTTAAAAGGGCTATGAGGTAAATGAAAGTCAAGAATATCTGATTCGTTTTCATGTGAAGCCAGCATATATAGCGTAGCATCTGCTGTATGTTTTTACGATGGTTGGTGAATTCAATAAGTATGATTTTCTGTTTTTTTCTAATCTTTCTAATCAGTGCACATCTTTAAACGACCAACAGACTCGCCACCACATCTGAAAGCCAGCGTCTTTTATTCAACCACGAGCAAATGTGGTGACCAAACCAGAGAAGGGATTAGACGGGAAGAAGCAAGTTGTAACTGTTTTAAAGGACATCTGACAAGTGGATCAAAGCTGATCAGCAAACACACACAAGACATTCTTCTGTGCAAGTTCTTGCATCAGAGCAGTTTAGTTCCACGCATATGGCCAAGGGAGGAGAAAAAAAAACATCATTAAGACACCAGGCTGACAAAAGTCCTCACAGCATTTTGCTATGCAGTCTGTTTTCCCATGAAAATTGGATGTCAGTGTCTTGCTCTCATTTTACCAGCATAATAAAAAGGAATAAAACAAACCACCAAACCACTGCTGTATTGAATATTGCATAAATTGGGGTTTGTCTCAGAGATTTCACAGTCTAAATAAGACAGTCTTATTTAGTCTGCTCTGACTCAGAGGAAAATCCTGGCATTCGGTGAAGTAAACACCGAGTTAAACGTTGCAGTGATGTCAACTCCACTATATCTAACAATAACTGATCGTTATATAGAAATAAAAGCTTCTAACCTATGATTCAAACTTTCTCATCTGCTGTTGAATAATCAAGGGAAACAAATAATTTTTAGGTATGATAAGGTTTATTATTTGGTGTTAATTGTACATAGAAAAAAATTCTTGTTCTCATGGAAATTAATTTATCAAACAGACTGAGAAAAGTTTTTTTTTATACTTAATCAAGGTGTGCTTTGTAAGTGAAGTTCTGTAATTAAACTGTCAGTATATGAACAACAAAACAAACAAACAATTACACAAAATACATTAAAGTTCATATGAAACATTACTTATGGATTTAAACAGGACTTGTGATTCCAGCCTTCTCCGTTATTCTTTTATATTTTATTTTATTCTTTTTTTTTTTTTTTTTTTTTTTTAGAACTTGTGCTTTTAATGCTTTAGTTTTGGCAATCAAAATACTAGTATTTTTTTATTAAAATATATTTTAAAAGTTTATAAAACACTTTATTTCAGACAAACAGAGTCGACTCTAGCAAAGATCTTGGACAATCTGCACAGAGTATCTGTTGGAGTTCACGCTCAGCTACTAACGCACCAAATTGCAACCCAATATTTCTAAAACGGGCTGAATCGTGGCCATCTCTGGGTTTGCTCAAATTAATAAGCTGCGGCAGCCAACTTGAAATAAATTAACTCTAAAAGTTAATCAGTTGTAGATGTGCATCATTGAGCATATTAAGTGTTTCATGGGAACCTGTCCAGTGGTTCATGAGATCTTATGCTAACAGGCACTCACACACCCTCTCACACAGACTTGTTTTTATATCTCTGCGAGGACCGTGGATTGACTTCCATTCATTTTCTGGTAATTTTACAACCTAACCTGATCATTTACCCTAAAATTAATCTCACAGGTACATACATCACCCTAACCTCAACTCAATTTAGGG
>JAUBOC010000089.1:15025257-15040383 GCA_032275365.1 Anablepsoides cearensis
GTTCATCTCAGCAACATGAAATTTGTTTTGCAATATGTTATCAATGTTATCTTTCCAAAAATGCACTCATGTTTATTACAAAAATTTGATGTCACAGGCACTTTAAGTGCTTAGGCACACTGTTCAGCAGGCCTTTTCATAAACCAGGACTAATCAGCCGCATCTCATACCAAAACTATATCCATGACAAGGTCAGGAGCCAGAATCGGTAGTTGGAAAACAAGGTGTTCACAGACTTCTCACATTCTAATTTCATATACAGTATGTCAACAGCAGAGAGATCAAATTATCAGCAGGAGTACTGACTGTAAAAGTGTTGAGTGACTGAGTTGTTGAAGTCAACTGGATACTGGATTATCTGATTTGTGACTTGTGCAGTCAGGAAACACAAACCTCTCTTCCTGAAACACTCCTGCTGTGAAATAACAGCACATGAGAAGCAGTACATTATTTCACAGCCACAACATTGAGGTAAGCCAAAAAGGTAAGCTTGTCTTTAAACTGAGCAACTATGGGATTAAATTATACTGTCAACACTGCATTTTGTCCTAATGAGCTAAAATTATATTAATATTCCACACAGTATAACAGAACCTAAAGTCAGATATAAATCAGATGTTCAATCACTCAATTCAGCTGCTAAAAGAGAGTGGATGTGTTTGGGTGCTTTGAGATTTATTTTTCCAATAAAACTACAATAATCAGTACTTATCATCAGATGGTTTAACAGTCCTTACAGATTACTGCAAAAATAAATTTTGCCTCATGCACCAATATACTGCTAAATCAATTTGCAGCGACAGTATTACTGAGCATAGGACACACTGTGAATATTATGTTGTCTAGGTTTTGTGTAGAAACAAAGAGGCTAAAATTTACTCTTTTTCTCGGAGTGTTAATAAGATGCTCATATTCTTTGAACCAAACTATTTCTGTCTAATAAATAAGTCTTATCATATGGTTTTAAAATGAATGACTATAAAGTAAGTGGCCTTCTGGTTCTTTTATGTGTGGTGTTCAATTAAGAATAAATTCCTGAAAAATGCTAACCATGACCTTCTTTTTTGCTGTCTAACAACAAAACATGGTGTCTGTGATGAAGACTTTTCTAATTAAAATATTCAAGTTTTATATAAATAACATTGTGCTAAAATGTGCATGAATCCGTACTTAGTCTGTAGTTTGTTCAGTGATTTGTATATGAATATTTTTATTCCTCACCTTTTCTTTTTAGCATTTTTGTCCATTGAGGATTTCTGATTACTAAAAATCCTGTGAATGTTGTCATTACTATAATAGTATTGAAATTATTTTAAAACAGAAAACAGATGACCTTTAAAAACAAATTAATCACAACAATATTGCATACACAATAAAAAGCTTATCTGAATGTAAAAACAATTTACTATTTACATTATGTGTTAAACTGAAAATACAACATTGTAAATGGCTTAATAGGCAACATGTTCACAAAAAGCAATTCCAATGAACAATTTACTACAACTAAAACTGTGTATGGATTGAATAGTTTTTAGATAAAGTAAGTGATTACATTCAGGCCCCGTCAATATAATGTGCTCATTTAAATGTATAACGTGGCAACAAGCGAACAAAACATCACCCAAGGACAGCGCTGCACATTATGGTGGGTGGCTTGTTCTTTTGTAGTACCTGCTTCATCATAATCAGAGTGACAGTGGGGGGGAAAAAGAACACACGTCATAAAAAAATAGAATATTGTACAGAAACTAATTTACAACATGGAAAGTTTGAAAACACCTGGAAACAAAGCAGATCAGGGCCAAAATAAATAAAGCCCTAAAGTATCCCTTAGAGCTTCACTAATTTAAACTAAAACAAAATGATTAACAAGACAAAATAAATGAATACTTTACTCTGTTAATGTGATTTGTAACAGAGGAATGATTGGGAAACGTCATTTATTGAGCATTTATGCATGATATAATGATATAATGCAGCCTGTAGATAATAAACCATTATGTACTTTATTCCATAGCTCATCTTTTAATCAGCTTTCTAACAAAGAAAGTTACTAAATTAAAGTCAGTGAGTGCACACTTTACAGTTTGGCTTTTAACTTGAATTTGCATTTTTACACAAGCGTTTTTACATGTTCACGCTTTTCACTATGACTTAAAAACAACTTTGAATTCAACTTGATAAGTCAATCATCTTTTTTTCACAAAATGCTTTACTTTAGTCAATTCTGTAAAATTAAAACATTTGTCCTGTCACTCATCTGCCTTTTGAAAGAGAGTGATGATGGTGGAAGCAGTTCCAATGTCCAAACACTTGTGGCACTAATGAGTTAAGTCCAGCATGAATCAAGCTTACAGAAATCTTCTTCTCTTCTTAAGAAAATTTGAAAAATCTTGCAGAAAAAAATATTTCAGCTGACAAACGATGTCTGCATTCTCTCATATGCTGTGTGTTTGAGTATTTTGTCTATGTACAATAACAATGCATGTAAAATTGGTTAGAATAATTTTCCTGTGTAAGCTTTTCAAAATTACATCAAGTGTTTAAACATGTGTGACTAGTTAAATGTATACACCTTACCAAAACTGGATGCTGAATATAATGATTGGCCCATCTATGAATATTGAGGCCCCTTGATGGCCCCATAGAAAAATCCTAGATCTGCCACTGGTATAAGCAATCCAAGACCAGTCTAGCCCAAGGCTTTTATGCCATTATTATCATTATAGTCATTAATGTTGTTTATAACATTATTGTAGATTAAATTTTATCGCCTGCCAATATAAGTTCAAGGTGGATAATAAAGTTTTCTACCTGTGTGAATGGTCCACATGTAATATTTTAACCTTTCCAGGTTCTGCAAAGCTCTTTATAAAGTTTCTTTTTCACAAAGTCCTACACAAACAGTTTTCTGTTTTCTATTTACACACTGTAAGGGCACTTTTAGCTCACCGATAAAGCAATAAGCATATTGTGGGCAGTGGGAGGTTCAATGTCTTGCACAAGGACATCTCGGCATGCTGCAGGAAATATCAAACCTCCAACCTTCCAATTCTTCCGATTGGAAGATTGCCATTAACTGTTTGCACAACCTTTTATGTAGATATTTTAAGATTTTATTAAAACTTTTCAGAGGTAATCACTGGATGTAGCTCTACTACTGATTAAACTTTGGAGTCAATCCAATTAAAGAAGGCTACTTCACGTTGGCCAACACAAAAGGCTTTAACACAATCAGTTTTATAAATATTGAACTAAAATTATATTTAGTAGCTGAGACTCTCAACATGCTGAGTAGAATATCTCACAATATGGCAAGAGATTGCACAAAGTTATTTTCAAGGTTTGTCATTTGTGAACATGCCATGATCTTAGTCTAACCCTCTGACATGAAATCAAATCGTGGGCAATAAACATCCCTTTAAGGAATGCTAGGCCTTTAATCTAAGTTCTGTAAAGTGCAACGTTTGATCTCAAATCTAGAGAATCTGAAGACCTTGAACTCGTCTTCAAAAAAACATTTGCAATCTATTTTTGCAGATAAGGCATGCAAAATCCGTCTAACTAAAAAAAGCCACTGCTATCAGGGAATGCAGCTTCCATGAAGGGGAGCACTTGACCAGCAGCAGTGTTTATGTGGGTGGTCTCTGTCAAAGTACAAGCCATAAAAAGACAACATGGCTACCCAGCAGAATGTTCCCCAAAGCATCCAAAAACTCCATCAGCTTCCTCTGCCTTACATATTTCGGTCCCTTGCAAATTGAACACAACCTAGGTCATCCAGATGATTTTAAAATGATGTAACAAAAGAAGGTGACTTCATCTGATGAATCGCTTTGTGGTTTAGTTCTGATAATCAATGGACCTAAATGGTTTAACCCATTCAACTGAAAAACCTTGTAATATTAGACACAATTTTATTGGAACTAATTCTAACTTTCTAAAAATAATAGCTCAACACATCCATATTCATTGGATGTAACATCAGAATTAGACTTCTGCTCTTATCAGAGCTACGTTTTACAGGAAACTGTATATCCTGTCAACAGTATTTCACTGTCATTCCTTACTGATGGATTAGATGAATTTATTTCACCTAAAATTCTCCCCAATATGGGTCCACTCATTCAATCATAATGAATAATAAACATCCTTTTGGATACTGTGGGTGATGGAAAGGCTTGAATAAAAAAGACTACATTTGTTTCACAGTTATTTTCTTATATTTAAATCCACATTTATGGTTTGGCTTTAGACTTAACACGTATTGTAGCTTTGGTGTTTTTCCATAAACGTGCATGTGAAATGCTACAGTACCTTCTGTAACAAACCAATCTTTGAGTCTTTTTTTAACCACTTCCAGTTCAGCAGATAAAGCAACTGTCTGATGAGGCACAGCTTGTCCATTGCAGGCTTACCAGATTATTGCTCATTCAGGCTAATTTAGGTTGTCATGGGAGGCACTGCGGCGGGCCATAACCACTCCTTTAATGCCAGTCTGCACTGGCCTGAATCAATATGACATGGTCAGCGCAATCATGCCAGGGGAGGCTAAAGAGGGTGCAGTGAATTATCAATGTTCTTAAAAGTGAAAGTAGTAGAGACAGTAGGGAGGGCGCTTCTTATTTGTCACAACTCGGTGTCTGTGAGCCTAACCTAATAAAATATGGCACTCTGAACATTTTCTTGAGCCAGCCCTTCCACCATTTAACCTGTTAATGTGCTGATGCATGAAAGCACTGTGTTGATTTTATAAAGAGATTTGAAGGTGTAGACTTGAGTAGTAATAAAATGTTAATGAGTTGAGAGAAAGCTGAACTTCAATAGATTTCTTACCAGAAACTAATAAGAAATCATATTGTTTAAATGGCTTTACAGTTGTGCATTGCAGAAATCATCTGTTGAGTTTGAATTTCTTTCCTTAAATTTCAAATTTAAATAGATTAAGTGCAGTGTGACTGAAGTTGGCAACCAGGGGTAAGGATGATTAATTTGAACACAGTCCAAGACTGGACTATCAGACAGCTGGTCAGCATAATCAGAGATGGTAATGCCTTTTAGACTTCTCGTTTTATTGTCCATAATGGTCTTTTTTATAGTTTTAATTGTCTTGATTTGCAATCGCAGCAGTGAAGAGAGATCTCAGCAGAGTGGATTCAAGTCTTTGTGCCAACTGACAATAAGACATAAATAAATGCAAGAATGTGTAATTTCTACTTCTCTTTATTTTATTTTTTCCTGAAATGTTTGGTTTTATTCTTGTTGAATTATCTGAAAGTAAGACTGAGATTTATGTCATCTCATTCTTCGACACTGAATACACATATACATTTTGAAAATGTGAATATGCTAATAAACTGATTTAACGTTGAAAAAAGGCAACTTAGGTTGTAAACATTGAGCTAATACATAAGGTTTCCTAAATGTATTGGTAATTCAGTCAGTTTCAATGGTTGTGTTTTATCAAATAAAGGTTTTAAAAATTATTTTCCTCATTATTTATTTTCTTTCATAGTCTATTTTGTTTGATAGACCTCCCAAAAGGCAAGCATTGAACCTTTTTAACAATTTAATAAAAAAAGCCATGTTTTTTAAACAAATAAATGGGCAATAATATATTTAACAGGACACAAACTCAGTTATGGGATAACTTACAGTAAAATTAATGTCACCCCCATGATGAGTCAACAATACACTGAATTAATAAGAACCATAACATGTTCTGCATTGCACTCCAACCTAAAGAGCTATTTTTGGCTTATTTTACGATCTCTAATTCCCTCTAAATAATATCCTCTGGGCGGTCATGACAAGACAAAAATACATTGGACCAAAGACCATAAAATTTTTACAGCCAAAAGCAGAGCCTGGAGGGATAAATGGGACAGAATGTCGTGGATGTTTCACATTTCACACAGTTCATTAATTTTAAGCTATGAGACATCCTTATGTTGCCAGCGTTACTAATTCAGCTGATGAGCACCGGCAACGGTTAGAGGTTGACAATAATGTTTCACACATCCACTGTCAAACGACAGGCCTCTGATGTTAGAGGAAAAAAAGATTGACTTCGACGTGCACAAACCTGATGAATATTAATCACACACATCACTTCTTCACACAGATTTTCATGTCGGTAGGTCTCTTTGCCTGTAACATTTTCACTATTTGCCCTGGTACCAAATGAGCTAATAAAGTTTAATTATTGTTCAGGAGTTTAAGACATTCACAGCATTAATAAAACCTGGCTGGGTATACAGTTACTGCCCCTCCCCCATCGTTCTCCCTCCTCTCATTATCTCTTAAGGATTTTTTTCCCCCTTAACAGCCCCTCTCTCACTAAAACACTCTAAACCTTCGTCTAAATGCAGAACAGAGGACTCAGAAGAAAGGGCGTGAAACACTGACACAGGTCAACATCTACCTTTGCAGCAAAACAAGCCAATTAGGAAGCATTATGGGTAATCTGTCAAACACCTGCTGAGCAATGAAAACTTAGCAACATTTTTTTTGTCCACCCTCAAAATAACTGTTTCTTTTTTTACAAAAATAAATAAACACTTTAACACTATATTTATAATTTTGTGATAGACATGCAGCCTCGTATGTGAATGCTGCCTCTCTCACAGAGACTGCTGGAGATAGGCACCAGCTCCCCATGAGCCAGAAAAGAGAAGCACATCTGTACAACTGTACAGGAAAGGAGACAAAAAATGCAACTGCTTATATTCAATTCTGCTGATGAACAAGTTGAATTGGTATGTTTCTTTCTACATTTTGAACTGAAATTGGCTGTTTTTAATTTATAGCCATTTTTTTATTTTAACTATATAACCCAAGGCTGTCTGTGAGAACTCAGCACAACCTCATGCCCACCACTACCTGCTGTGATTAGGGCTTGTTTAAGAGCAAGACACAATATGTAGATTTTTTTAAGACAAAGTTAATTTAATGTATACATTAACTAAAATTTATATTAAATCATTTTCAGACCAAGTGACTTTTTAGTGAAGTGACTAATTGAATTTGCAACTTCCAAGTTTTCTTAGGGGAAACATAAACCACCACTGAGTTTCAGCTCTAACTTGTCGAAGGCATTAAACTACAACTTTCATAAAAAGCAGGGAAGCTGAGAAACACGAGTGTTTTTCAGAGAAAGCAATGCCTTAGAATGAGCCAGTGAATGAAACTTGGAAGAAACTGCCTGAATGTCCGACGAAGGCACACTGAGTCATACCCTCCAAGTATTTCCCAAGAGGACACACAATCACTGCAGATTTTTTTTTTTTTTTTTTTACAAACCTGAAATGAAACCACAGCTGAAGCAATAGCAGCAGCCCACTCGCATTGAAGTTACTGTGCTGACTCAATTTCCACAAAAAAACAGGTTCATGGCTCTATAAGGGAAAGGTGCTCTAGAGATTTTATTTTATTTTTTAATTAGCCATTCAGTAGGGTCTCTTACTGTTTGAATGCTAATAAAGAAATATGATTCTCAACATAGTTTTTACCTCATAGTCCAGAATCCAGTGTTTGATTAGAAAGGACAACACTGCAGTTCTCACAGGCCCTAAATCAAATCACAGAAGCTCACCATCCTGCATTTAACAAGCTGAACACGCAGATCTTTTTCTCAGTCTTAATCTTCCTCTAAGGTTCAGCATTGATGGGCCTTTAAACAAGGCCATAGTCTCATTTTTGTTCTACAATGGTTGAGTAAACTACCAAATGCTAAAAGACCAAGGGTCTTTCTCTCTCCCAACAAGTATCTTTCAGGATTCTTTTGTTGTAAAAACTTTAACTGATGTGTTTTTTGAGGAAAAAATTGCTTGGTTTATTTATAGTTATCAACCATCATCTGCTATAGATGCTCAGTCTGTTGCAATAAATTGTTAAAGAGTTCAGCGATGGTGTTCACAACTCTTTTACTCATTATGATGCACTTCTTTCAAATTGTTTTGACCATTCTCCAATAAAAACAGCTCTAGACAGCCCAAGTTGTCTATGACTCAGTGATAGAAGCTAAAGGCTTGTATGTAAATGTTTAACTTTTGATACAAAATGGATTCTCACCAGCATAAAGAAAAAGTTTCTGTAAGCGGTGCTGTTTCGAGGAGGAGGAGGGCTGTTTTGAAGTTTATTTTCTCGCTCCCATAATCCATTCATTCAACCCGCTCTAGAAAGTGATAACACTTGAAGCTGGAGGAAAACTGCTGTTTGAACTTTGAAAGAGAAGCTACAGTGTGCATAGACAAGGATCCTGGAAATTGCACTTACAATAGTGCACTTACGCTGACGTTTCAGAGTCATTTTCAATAATAGGCACGTCAATTCCACAAATAATGAACAGTGACTTGCATGGCAGCTTTGAATTGCCAGTTTGACTGAAGTAACTGAATATTGCTTCTTAGGAAATTCATTTTCCTCTCTTGATCATGGCATTTTATATACCACTTTATAGATGCAGCTCTTCATACAGCAATAGCTGATGAGCAGAGTTAATTAGCAAGCGACACGATGGCTCCAGGCTTTATGTAATGTTACACTCACCCCGACAGGCCAGATTAGCCCAGTGCAGAGAGGGAAAGGGCATGGGAAAAAAAGCAATTGAACTAGAGAAATAAAAAAGAACAGACCAACCTGTCAGGCAGTAACAGCCTATGGAAATGTGGCGATTGTGTTGGGATGCAGCTGCTCTATAATAAAGAGTGATTTAGCACTGTTACTACAAATATAAACACGTAAAACCAAGAAAATTTAAAACTCCAAGTACAGCAAAACTTCAGTCTTGCCTTCTTTCTAAATATTCCTAAGAAAAACCTTTCAGACAAATTTCTGAAATGAGGTACATGACAAATAGCTTGATTTTTAGAATAGATTTTTGAACAAGAAAACTTACTTTTGGCCACAAGCATTTCATAGCATTGACTCATCCATGGCACAGAAAAAAGCAGAGGTGTGAATAAACAAGGAGTTGCTGAACACGAAACGTGTTGCTAATTTTACAGAATCTGTCAAATACTGAAATATGGGATTGTATGCAGCAACCAAAAGTCAGATTCCTTGCAGAGCACCATAAGATTTTCAGTTTCGCATCTCTGTAGGGTACCAGTTAACAGTGCAGCAAACATGTTTTCACTGCTTTCAGTCCCAAGACATGTTTTTGTGTGCATTAAATACAGTATAGGTAGTAAATTAAAACAAATGTTTTGAAGAATAATGCAAAATAGGGTGATAGGCAGAGCATCAGGCATAAAAAAGGAAATTTCAAGTGAGTTTGCTCACTGTGGCAACCTTTGCAGAAGAGACCAAGCCAAGAGAAAAAACAAAAAAGTAGGGGAGTGTTATTTTAGACAAGGTGCGTAGTTTTATTAAAAAAATCTTGTGACTACTCACTTTACTTTCCAATGTTTTCTAATTAAACCTTCAAGTTCAGCATTTGTGGTTTTGAGAACAAAAAAAGCAGAAGCTCCTAATTTTGTTCTTCACCTTCATTCTTGCATGAATGAAGCCATTGCAGTGATTATTTATAACTGAAGTGGAAGTAAATTCCATCCATCCATCATCTCTCTTTCTTCCGTTCAGGGTCACAGGGGTCACTGGTGCCCATAACCAGCAGCTGCTGTGCAAGGGGCACGACCCTGGACAGGTTAGAAGTCCATCACAGAAGTAAGTCAATTCCCTCTGGTGGAATACATTTTTAAGAGATGTGAAATTCATCTCATTGTTCAATAGCTGTATGTGTTAAAAAAAAACAAAACAGGAAGGAGCATAAAAAACTCCAAATCTAGTGTCATTTATTCATTTTAGGTAATTAAGATTATATGACATCGTTGTGCAGCTACTTAATGATCTAAATCTATTTTATCGTCAGAAAATTAAGAAATTACAACCATCGCAAATATGGAGCTTGCAATAGTTCTGCTTATTATAATGTAGCAACTGCAGCCTAAGTCTGACCTCTGCATCTGTAGAAACTCAGAAGTGCACACAAACACACACAAGAAATTGTGCTTCCAGTGCACCACAGATTTATTCCAGTCACTGAGCGTAACATTCAACAATGACACACAGGTTTATGGTCGAAAGAGACAGAGGAAAATAAAAAAAAACAACACTGCAAAGTGTCAGTCTGACCTTCAGGGAAGATTTTTCTGACCAAAAAAGGTACATAGTTTTCCTTCAAATGAGAGAATAAAACTGAATAATAAATTGTTTAAATTGTAAATGTTTGTCAGGTAATTGTTATAACAATTCAACTTTAAACTTGTTCTTGTCAACTTGTAAATGTGATGTCTTAGAGAAGTATTTACAGTAGACGATCCGACTGCAGAAGTGCTGTGAATTTCTTTTTCTCTGCTTTTACCAGATTTTATTTAGATGCTGTTTACATCACAATGCCCCCACTTCTCTCATTTTTGCAATTTCTTGATCAAATATCCTGTTTAATCAAAGCTACTCAACGCCTTGTGTCTTTCTACGCTGAGATGCATGGCTTTCATAGAAGTCTTGATGTTGAAAACAACCAGGACCCAGTGTGATCAAACCGCCTGGTCGTCTCATGAGAGTATTGGAAAGAAAAATGACTTGGTTTTATTATGTCACAAATGAAATCAAAGGCTATTAAACCTTTCTGAGGAAGCTGCTGAGAGAAAGAGAGACGGAGCTGTGCATGCATAAGAAGGTGAGGAGAGGCAAGGCGAAGTCCAATAAGTCAATGATTCCTCATTATCATTGTGGTGAAGGAATTTTTTTTTTTTTTTACTGAACCTCATTTTATGGAGCCTTTGTTCATTTCTCTCAACTTTAAGAACTGCTCACTTGTTCTTGCACATATATTGACAGTGAGACACGATGCTCAATTTTACTCAATGTACTTTAGAATTCTAATTTTATAGAAGATAATAAATGCATAACGCAATAAATTAGATTTAAACAATCACATCGTCTCTTTTAAAAAGGTCTACATTACAATTCAGTTGCTAATTTGTAATTCCACACATTATTCTGTGCACTTTTGCAAAACCAGGTTCTTAATAAAATAAGGTTTATTCCTGCCTAAAAATTCTTAATTCTCTGTGAGCTATATGACTGCAAAGGTCACCGCTTTTTTTCTCACGAGCAAAGTCCTAAGACCCTCAGTCTAATCAAGGCAAAGACTAATCCTCGACGAGACAAGGCCGGAAGATCTCCAAATAGAGGAACAGATTAGCATCAATAATGGCAGTGACACATGGATTTAATCTAGGCTCTTGTATTTCGGCTTGCAAGGTTCCCGACAGGCTCCCTCTCAGTGGAGAAGTACAGTGACTTCAAGCAGCCTGAGAAAGAGAGCCAACTGATTGGCTGAGATGTTAATTTCATAGAGCTATATCCATGGCTACACTTCCTTTTCATCTGCAGAGAGCCGCCAGTTCATCTAGTTGTGTCCTCTTGACAGGCAAGCTAATTATCTGTGACTGGGAAATGCACAAAGATGACCAAATTACATGTGCAAGGAAGAAAAGAAAAAAGTCTAGAAGCTCTGTTGTGAATCATAAAAGGCAAAGTAAAATTAGGCTGTGAAGGGCTATACAGCAGAGTAAAGAATAATAATGACCTAACTGGTATTTGGTACTCAAGCCTGGGCCAGCGTATTCAAACCATGTCCTCATGTAACCTCTTAAAATCTCAGACACATTTACTGCATGGTGCACATTTAAAATAGAGAAAATGGGCATCTTTAGTGAAACATTGTACAAACTAAAAGACTGGATATTATCAACTGATCATAGAGTATCATTTAAAAAACATACTTTATCATTTCAATTATATTCAGCTCATCATGACAAACAACAAAGCCCCTCTATCAGCCTGTTTCTCAAGTGTGTCTCGGATCAACTCGTTTTTGTGCTGTCTCTTCACACTCTGCCCCCCTCCAGCTTCCAGAGAGGTCCATTCTAGTTTGATAGAGCGGTTAACTACTATGAGACAGAATATTTTTTATTTAAAAATTAATTAAAGATGTCAACAACAGAAGTCTTGTCCATCCAACCTTACATGTTGGAACCATGAGTCTGACCCAGAACCAAAGGAGAATGAAGATGACAAAATTGTAGTTCACACCTTATTTAGCAGTTCTGTCAAAAATACTTTGATGTAACAGTTCAGAAAACGTCATAGAAAATAGAGAAAACTGAACGGGTTGAAAAATAGGACCCAAAACAGAATATAAAGGTATCTACGCAGCATCAGGAGAGACTAAATTCAAATTTTCTGCACTCCCAGAGAGTCGAAGTACAAAACAAAATGCATTTAACGGCTAAAAAAGTGGATTTTGTAACCAAATTCTAGTTAGCCTCTACTTTGCTGGAGTATACATATTCCTATGGAAAAATCTCAAAGAAAAACAAAAATAAATTACACACAAAGGAGGAAAAAAAGCCACATGAAAGCATGAGGGGAGGGCTATTTCATTTTCCAAGACAAAGGCATGACCAAAGCCGAGAAACACTATGAATAAATGACATGCATTATTTCACATAGATCTGCTGTGACTTTCACTGTTTTTGTTAACTTTGTCATTTCCCTGCTCTCCAATCACAGCACCACATCTGCACAAATGGGAGCTACCGAGTGCCCAAATGTTTCTCCACCGCTTTGTCTGTGCCGTTAAGGATGTCCCTTCACGGCTGCTGTGTTAATGTCCCCCACTTTGTTGATGGATCTTTGTGGGGGGGACTCAACAGCAGGGTCTGATTGAATTTCCCTCCATCAGATAAATCTCAAGCAGACCGATGTGCACAGATGCATAAAAGCACTTATTTACAGTATGTCCACATACAGATGAATATAACGGCATGTACACAAATACATTAATGTAAAAACAAATAAATAAAAAATGCTGCACACAAACACAGAAATTGTTCAAAAACAAACCAAATTCTGTTTTTGGTCAAGCCTGACTGGACAAATGGGAAGCAGTATCTATCAACTGGAGAACACCAAAATGCCTCTGGATGCAACTAAATAGACTTTGAACCAATCAGAGCAATGATGTGTGCAAAATAAATGCTCCTGTCTTGGAGAAAGATGTTCTGTTCAGTTCTTTAAATGGATTCAATAGACTGTTTAAAATCAGTAACGTCATCTACTTTGTTTAGGAAAATGTCACAATGCCACTAAAACTCGGTCGAGATTAGGCCCAGCGTTAGAGAAGATGTGTGTGTATCTTCTCGAGCAGCACTGACCCAGACTGACTCCGAGCAAATGAAAAATAAGCACTCCAATTGTTTTCCATTAGCCAGTCTAATACGTAACAAAGTGTACCACACAACATTTTGCCCTGCCAGAAAAATAAGCACACAGAAAACGCAAAGCCCACAGAATGAACATCCTGCAAGAACAAAAAATAAAGAAAAAAAAAACACCTGAATTTATTTTTGACAATAAAATGCACTGCGAGGCACTACTCATATTTAAACAACCCAGTCCTCAACTTCAATTACCAAATTATTTTGACAACCATGCAACAATAACAGCTGACGACTATGATTATCTCTCCTTTTGCAATTGCATTTGGCTGTTAATAACCCCCTTTATTGTGAAAATATCCCACTCCTGGTATTAAAGCACAATGCCACATTGTTCTCTGAGCATTTCACACGGCAAAAGACAAACCCTGGCAGTGAAGAAGGTAATAACTGCGTAGAGACGAGCTCAGTTAAAACAGTAAAACTTAAGCTAATTTAAAATCAAGATCTAAACAATAGAATAGGTTAGTAGTATGTCTATGTTTGTTTTAAATAAAAACAGCCCATGCGCATTTTGGACCTGGTTTTGAATTTTAGGCATTTATAAAAATAAATACAAAGGATTCAGAGAGATGTTCCTTTTGTTTTTGTTGCAGTTAAAAGGGATTATAACATTTAGACATTTTAATTTTGCTCTATAAATTGAATCAACGTTGCCATTTCAGTAAAACTTTATTTATTTATTTTTTTTTTTACCAACACTTAACAGTCCTTTAGTCTATTGCTCTCTACTTGGCTCTAACAATATTTTTTTTCTTATTTGCTGGTACAACATGTTTAGTTTAAGAAACCTAAATTTGTTCCAAAGAGCCTACTCCGCTGCCAGCCAGCTGTTTATAGATGCAGCATGTATACGGGGACGACCTTCTGTATTGTTTGTGCATATGTTCATCCACATGGGAAAAAAAACAACAGCTAGAGAATCTTTGCAGAACAGCTGCTTCCTCCCACACCTGCTAAAACAGAGGGGTAGTTTTGAACAATTTTACTGACATCCAAAGTTTTTTTATGGAGCACTTGGTGCAAAATTAAACTTTCTGAAATGTCTCTGCGAATTGTTACTTTTATGTGCCAGTAAGATCTTCATGCATTTAAGCTTTTATTGGATTTGTAAGAGCAGGTTTACAAGCTTGGGTTTAAAAAAAGTGGAAAGCATTTTTACAAACAAGAGTAAAAAATGTTCAGTTTTATGTATACTTTGTATACTTAAAACAAATAATACTAATTAAATGTATAATTTAATTGCACCTATATGAAGTAGAAAAGCATATTACTTACACTGCTTTATTTGTACTCAGATTAAAGCGAGACAATAATTGAAGTACTAATACATACTAATAAGTACTAATAAGTAACATATTAAGGAGCAAATCTCAAACTAGTGTGTGGGTTTTTTATATCAATATTTAGATATACAAATAACAGGAACTATCTGCATGTGCAAAATCCAATAACTTGTGTCAACTTTATTATTGTGCTTCTCCTCTTGAAGGGGATAGATATCCATGAAGAGTTTTTCAACTGGATTTCCCTCAATGACCAAATAACCCACCTTTCTTAATTTTTTCAGTTATTTTTCAGGTGAAAAACCTTCAACAAATAATACAAAACACAAAGTCAGATCTGGTATAGTCTAAAGAAGATGGATATGGATAAAACATGCAGGGTTTCCCCCAGAAAACCGGCAAAGCCCGGTGGTAAGGCGTCGCTTTGGCAGCCCACCAACTGCCAAAAAAATGTTAACGTTGACAAGAAATTTGAACATATGACATAAATGTAACAGGATGTATGGTAGTGTTTGTTTTTTGCTAGTCTGTATCAGTAACAATTGAAA
>JAUBOC010000089.1:15040483-15074284 GCA_032275365.1 Anablepsoides cearensis
AAGGAGGAGTGTTTTTCTCTGCTTTCAGCGAGTTGCAGCTGCCCTTTTTATCATACTATTTGAACTCTAAAGAGTTTTTAGATGACTGTGACTTATTTTTTGCACGCTGAGGGTTATTACGATAGCTTTTTAGCTTTGCTAATTTAGCACATGCTCTGCGCGTCGAGCCTGGCGGGGAGGCATGTATAGCCTGGCGGCCCGCCAGGCCATTTATGCGCTGCGGGAATCCCTGAACATGTATTCCTGAATAACATTGAATCGGAATTCAAAAATATTATGAAAAACATAACAGGGAAATCACGTAATTAGCTCAAGTATTAAATAAGTTATGGATGTTTTTGTTCAGGAAATAAACCAAATGATTTCTGCCTTAATTCATACTGAAACAATGTTGACCTTATCACCATTTCACCTTGTTTTTTATGCTAATAACATCCTTAATGCTCAAAATATTACAATGAAAATTTCATAAATTAAATTCTGTTTTTTGGACCACAAAGTGCTTTACACTTCACCCATTCACACACTGATGGTGGTAAGCCACAGCTACAGCTGCCCTGCCCTGCCCTGCACACTGACAGAGGCGGGGCTCCCATGCACCGGCGCTGCCGAACCCTCTGACCACTATCAGTAGGCAAGGTGGATAAAGTGTCTTGCCCAAGAACACACCAACCAGGACGGCTGGAACGGGGGATTGAAGCGGCAACCTACCACTTACAGGACAACTCCCCTAACCACTTCACCACAGCCACATAAACGCAAACATACATAACAAAATTCTGTACACATAGCAGAAATAATGGGCCTTGGAAATCCATGAAATAAATACCATTTTAAAACCACTTGGACATTTGTTTTGTAAACAAAGCCCCTCAATGCCAACATGCAAAATGTGTCAAGTGACGAAAAAAAGTGTCAACACTCGGGACAAATCATTTTCACCGTGGGCAATTCTGCATCAACAGCATTAAACTTCAAAATAACTAATGGCCGCCTTCAAAATCCTTTAAGTAGTTTATAGAAGTCTTTTCTGTACACAGGACTGTAAAATGCAAAACCAAGAAAATACACTCATTATTCCATGATGCCATAAATGCAAACTAAACAAACTGTCACACATCATACTGTATCTTCAATGAACCAATAATTACCCAATAGTTTACATTAAATATTTTAGAAAAAGCAAACAAACTCTCTTAACAATTGTTGTCAAACGTTTGCTTCCTTACCAGCTGCCTCTCTGGTATTCATAAATGTCTCTCAGTTTTGAACCGATTCTCCCACATCTGTTTGTCACCATCCACAGACTCAAGTGCTTCCTGATTCCTACGACACCATGTTGCTGCAGAATGGTTCCTACTCTCTTACTTCCAAGCTTGACTTGCCAACTTGCACGTAAAAATCTAAGCATGAATTTCAGCTTTCAAGTCACAGCGGAGAAACCTCAGCTTATTTCTCTATTATATTTATGAAGTTTCATGCTAGATTTTCAGAGGGATTTCTGGGAAGGATGTTTAGCCGTCAGCATCACATTCCTCCTGTTCTGTGCAGTTATAAGTGAGTGTAAACTGGTTCAACTGAATCCTAATCACAGATTGTGGGGTTTTTTTTCCTCCAGAGTTTCATCTCAAACATCTACTTCTTAGATTGAATCATCTAAATGAAGAATTTTTCCAAGTGACTGACAGAAGGGAAATAGAGAGAGCAGAAGGAGTGAGAATTAAAAGAGGCAGATGGGGTTGAAGAGGGGGGTTAAGCTCAAGCATAAACATTGTTGACACTGGACCAAATTAAGGCACTGGGACCCAGAAAGACTGAAGAACAGACTATTCATCAAAAGGTTGAAAAGGTTCATTGACACGACGAGTTCTGTTGGTTTTCAAGGACTGTCGACATATACTGATAGAAAAACATGCCATGTTCTATTCAATGCTTTTAGTTATTCATTTGTGACAGCAAGATTAAGGCAGTGTGTTGTTAAAGTGTGTAAATAATGCAACTAATATCAGACTTCACAATAATCCATTTTGTACTTTTATTTAAGGGGATTGATTTGGTAAATTAAGGCTGTTATTTTTGTTCACATTTTCATTGCTGTGTGGACCTGTAGAGATGACATTTTTAGTTAAGCAGTTGTTGACATTTCAATTAGTGAAAAAAAAGTGGTTCTGCCCTCTTTTGAGGCAATGCCTTCAGGCATGTTTCACAAATAATTGCATTATTTTTACAGTCCTTTCAAACATCAAACCCATGCCAATAGGATGGCAAAGATGATTTCTTTTAAATCTAGTTACTTGGTCATACTTAAATTAAATGAACTCAATTAAGTTGAAAAGCAATCTGATCTCTCCATGATTACTTTTCTCTATTTGGAAACCAAAACATGCAAGCTCATGCGATGAATGGATCATTGGCCGTCTATGAGAGAAACTAAACGTCCAATCAATTAAATGCAGACTGCTGGGGAAATGTATACTCTTATTTGAAAAGTTACAATACAGTGAGATTATTTGAGACACAATATAAAGTTTCAGCAGAACAAAAATATGAACAGAACCTATTTGCAACCTGAGCATCCTTTTTGCAATAAAGTCAAAATGACTAGTATTTAAATAAAAACTGTTATAACGTTAAGTGGTGCACACATTCAAAATAGTTTCTTCTTGACCCCAAAATGTTCTCTTTCCGTCCTTTTGTTCACTTTATGAGATGATTTAAATAATGAAGGCCTGTGTTGATTCCAACAAAACTGCTAACAGTTGGTCACTACTAAATGTCCAAGCCCTATAGGGATATTTTGAGTTAAATTTTTACATGTGTCATGTAATCCAAGATGGCTGCCACCGTAACCAGAAATTACATCACATAAAAATGGAAGTAGCTCCGCAATGAAAGCAGCTATTGAGCTCATATATTTATTTATTTTTTTTTGTAAGTAGAACTTATTATGTGCCAACACATACTCTGGGTGTTTGTAGATCACAACCTATCTTTCGATATCATAGGGAGATCACACACTACTTTTTGCCACTTTTACTCTGCACGTGCGACGGGGACATTGACGGCTGGCGTTGACTTTTATCTTGTTACATCTTATAATGTTTGATCAATTTCTCCTGCTTTACCAAATGCATTTTAAAGAATTCCTGATTATTCTTTAACAAACTACCATAATCTTTTTTATATATATTCTGGTACCAGCTTTCTGTTTTATCAGCAATTTTTTTTTGCTTGACTATCACAGGGACAGTATTAATCCATGAAAAAATATACTTTTGCAAATATGACAAAAAAGTAAAACAAACCGAAAACTCAACTAACTGACAAAATAAATCTCATCAACCTTATACATTTATAAGAAGCCATTTCATCTCATCTGTTGCTGCAACAACAAGAAAAAGGGTTGCCACCTTATCTTGGCCCGCCTGCACGCCATTAACTTTATATGTACAACAAGAGTGCCAACAATGGTGACTGCACCAAAAAATGATTATGTTATGTGCTAACAATTGATGTTGTCAGGTCGAGAGAAGTATGCTGATAGTGAGAAACACACAGAATGCAACCTCTTGCTGTATTTCTGAATGCACTGAATGCATCAATGCATGTTCTTCAGCATGGGTTATCCTCAATTACTCCAGTTTTCTCCCATAGACATTCATGTTGAGGTGATTCCTGTTGAGTTATTTGCTATGTTGGGGGATTATGTATTTTCCAATTTTCCTGGCACATACTTCATTTCTATGACACAATCAAGTAATGGTTTTACCTTCACTTGTTATGAAAATATTGTGTGTATCAATAAATTTCACTTTGCATCATCTAAATACCTTGAGATTGGCCTCTCTCACTTTAAGAACCGTTTGCAGCACTCCCACTTTGTGATGTCTTCACAACAATGCTTCAGCGAAGGGGTGCTTTGTGGGGACGGGGGGGCATTGTGTAAAAAGGCGGAGCTTTGTACAAGTAAGCGATTAGGCAACTCCACATGGCTACCACAGGTGATTTAAGGATTTCCCAAACATGCATGAATGAGTCAAATCAACACTCAGGGTATGTTTTTGATATGATTTAAAGCTCAAAAAAGTTGCTCTTGTGAACCCAACCCCCCCTTAAAAGTCACTAGGTCTCTTTGTGTATCCTTAGGATGGATCTTGCACTGACAAGCTTGTAAAAAAGGATGGATCAATGTAAAATAGTGGACAATAACAAACTTACAGGCTAAATTTTAAGATCAGACTTTTATACATTAAAATTTACCCCTCTTTTCTTGGGCCATTAATATTTCCTCATTTTATCTTGGATGCCAGTCATGCTGAGGCTATTCTTACAGAGTGAGGTATTGCCTCCTGCCAAACACAGCATCACAGGGCCCACCATCAAGTCAAATGAATGTAGATGCATTTATGAGATTCAAGCTTCTGTTTACAGCAATAATTTCTCTCAGCGGGGGTTATTGCTGCAAAGCACCCTGGGTATAGATCATCTGTTAAACACATCTCATCTCTTATACTCTCTCGCCTCCATCCTACTTGAGCAAAGCAGTGGGTAATTAGTTCTACCAGTTTTATATTAATTTACTGCTGTTCATTTCACACCCAGCCTCAAATCTCAGATGGTGTTTAAAGAAAAATGTCTCCTTTGTTGTCAAATTGTCTGTTTATATTTATTGTGCATCGCCTAATGAAGACATGCTAGCCACGGTGATGAATGCATGAATCGAACTGTTAGTTCTACCTCTGTCTCTTTGGATTTTTAAAAAAAGCTAGAATAAAAAATAGATATATTTATATACTATGAACACAGCTAAAATTTGTTACAAAAACCATAAAAAATAAGTTTTACCATCTATAAAACAGTAGAAGAAAACAGCCTAAAATATAATATTTTTGTTGGTTTCATCCATCTGTTTTTATCTAAGTGAATAATAATTGTAGTGATTATTCAGATGTGCGCTCAATTATCTCATTAAAATGATTATATGATTAATCAGAAATTGTGATGGGCCTGCCCACATCGTTTTTTATATTGCGCCTGTCAGGAAACTCAACTAGACAGATAAGAATAGTTTGTGCGCCGCAGCTGGTGAGCGTTGTCATATGCCTCTACATGGCGCCGGCGACCTCTGACCTCGTTGGATGCACCCAAGCCCTGGGCAGCCCCATTTGTCTAGTTGATGTGGCTGACAGTCTGTCTTTCCAGCAGGTACTCTCCAGCCTTACTTTCGGCCACTGACCTGCGCCGATGAGAAAACAGACCGTCTGTTTCTGATTTCCTGCCAGGCTTGTTGGCACGCGGTTACAACCCACTGCCTTTTACAAATCCACACTCATGGGCAAATATACAAATGATAACCATATGCATATATGCACAATTATTGGCATGTACACTATTATAATACACACAGACCAGTAGACACCTTGACTTGTCTCAGCTGGAACTGAGCGTATGTACTAACGCCACGACTCCTGCCATATGGTCAGTGCCATACTGCTTTTCATTAGGCCTCAAAGCATCAACCCTCTGGGGCTAAAATGTAACTCCCTGACAAATTATGGACAAAAAGGTTTCTACCCAAATGGCTAAATAGGTCCTACAGCTACAGCACTATATGAGATATTTCATTTTAAATAAAAGCACATTTAATAAACTGAGATTATCTTGGGACATTAAAATGCTGAATTTGCTTGGGGGATTATAACTTCCTGGCACAATTTTAAACACGTTTACAATGTACAGAAATCATACACCTAAACATTTTTGCTCCACTTGAAATATAAAAACATGTAGATAGTTGCATCTAAAGTGTATCTATGCATCTGTTGTTTTCTGGTTATGTAATTAAAACCAGTAAATGCTCATTTAGCAGTTGATCAAATTAAGAACTTGTACATGTAAGCAAATGGACCAAAAGAGACTAAAAAGATCAGAGTATTTTTATTACTAAAACCTACGGTATTACTAACTGAGCAAGACCATGTAATTTAGAAACTGTTTAATTTTCCATTTTGTGCCATCAGATTGCTTTGACATTACCCTAACCTGCTGTTTGGAACCCGAGCTTTAAAATGCCATCATCCAAAACTGCACCTGAAAACTGCTCACTTGTGTTTTAGTTCAGTGAGGTTGAGATTGTCACAAATGGAACCACTTTTCCAGGGGAGGAAAAAAAAAGTCAGGCTGCAACACATTTTGAAAACATGATTATAATTTACCCAACTTCAGTTTTGATTTTACCACTTTTCTAATCCTGTCACTTTAAATACCAGATTGTTTGATTATAGTGCCGTACTGTCGTCTTTTCTTACTAAAATCTCTTCCCTTTAATCTCATATTGCTGAGTGGCTACAGCTAACATTTTCATTCCACATCAACTAGATTGATCAATAGTTGGTTTGATCTAGAATATGCCAGCTTGTAGTAAAACTCAGTTTTTTCAAAGCTAATGTTGAGTTTTCACTCTTCTCTCACTAAATTTCAGGCACGTTTTAAAAAATATGCTTTCAAAACTAAAACAGCAAAAGAACGGGAAAAAACGAAATGCACTCTGCTTTTAAAAGTAAAAAATAAATAATTTTGTGATGAGTAAATAGCATTTTTATACCAGGTGTATGATTAAAATCAATATTCTGCAATGGATTATTAATGCTAAGGTTTTAATAAAATACACGAGGGGGGGGGAAAGTCTGAACTTTTAGAGGAGGGGCTAATAAAGCTGCTATTTTTTTCCTCCTCACGCTCTGCTAATAATTGACTGTGTTTGATAACTCATTAACCCTTTTCCAATGAGGCAGGAAGTGCGTTTTGAAGGTCCAGGACCTTCACACATTTTCATTATTATGCTACTAAAACAGTTAAGTCATTCACCGAGGACCTTTTCCGTTAATGGGATGTAAATTTCAACACATTCACTTCTGGTTTTTGGTCTAGCAATTTGTGCAGACATTCAGTGAACACATGCATTTGCTTATAAATCTCACAAACAAGTCATTTTCTATTTCTCTTATACTTCTAAACGTATCACAAGAAGTAAGGGAGTTTGCGTTTGGTAGATTATTTCTTTGTTGTAACAATGCTTCTTGTCTTATACTGTTCGAACGCGTTAATTTATATTTTAAATGGTGCCACATTTGTAAGGAACATGCATTTGTGGGATGAGCAGAAGAGCTGAGTATATTTCTGCCATTGCCAAACAGCTTGTGTTGCTGTTGCTATTGACACTTCTGTTGAGCTTCTGGTCCCCCCAGGTGCTGCCAATAAGATGCTCAGTATAAGATTTATTGCTAAGTAGAATTGTTAAAACAAAGAAATAATCTACTAAAAACAAATTTCCTTACTTTTTGTGCCAAGTATATATGAGCCATGTACACATCTTTGGACACTGAACAGGATGGGACAGGGGTCAGTTTCCAGAAAGATAAAACCAAAAGGCATGAAAGGTGTATTAAAATAAGCAGATGAGACCTGTTCAGGGTGTACCTCAGGTGTACCTCACCTCTCCCACAATGACTGCTGGATATGGGCACCAGTGACCCCCGTTACACTATCCAACTTCCCTTTTGCTTCAAAACCTTTCACAGATAAAACTAAAGACAGATGCAAAAACTGTGTGCGCACTCAAAACACACTTCACAAACTCAGATAACATAGCACTTTTTTTCAAATGCTTTATAATCCTGAAACTACAATGCCTCTCGTTTACACAAAAAAACTTTAGAATTAAGCATCACTATTTGTTTCTGAAATACATATAATTACAGAATCAGTGCATCCATTAAAAAAGCAATGTTTTTACATTGCTCACTATCAGCTACCTTCACTTTGCCCCTATTTTATCAAATGTTTCAACTATTCCCGTTTAATAAAGGGACGCTTTTAAAAAAGCTTTTTCCACCTTTACATGTACAAATACATGGGATGCATAACTATGTCTTTGAAGTGTATCAAGCTAACAGGCCAATACAAAATTTAAAGCTACAGCAGCATTTCCAGAGTCACAGAAAACATTAGTGCCTGGAACCATCGAGTCATAGGCAGTAATAGTGTTTCAGATTAAAACCTTAGCAGGCTGATTGTTGGTGTTGCCTGAGTCAATAAGCAGTCTTGCTGAGGGGAGTGCTTGCCAGACCCACTGCGATGATTAACAACATGTTCTTGCATTCTATTTGTGATCATACATGGAGATAAAAGCAGTGGCAGTCAGTGATGAAAGTGCATTACAGAGATTCACAGCAGGCTGAGAGGTTTTTTTTTTTTAAGTCATCTGCAGAGTTCTGCACAAGTGGCATTCTGCTTTTAACACCATGTTAAGTATCCACCTCTTTCTTCTCCGGTTTGTTCAGTACAAATCGACGGTAACTATTTTATGAAGCACCCACAACGACAGAAACTTGACAGACAGTTTGAGAGTAAGTCCGAGTTTTCTCTTGAAATGAGATAGCTTTGTCACACTGAGAAATCACACTGAGATGTTGACATTTAGAGACATTCCCGCTGTGTGATCCCGAGTGAAAAATGATCTTCAGCTCAATAACAATCTATTATGGATAAGATTTTGTGCAGACACCAAGCTCCAACAGTGCACAATTATCATATAGAGGAAAAGGTTTTTGATATGTGTTTTTGTACTTTGCTTTTTTTTTTTTTTGTTTTGTTTTGTTTTGTCAACTATGGATAAATGCTACATCGCATTTGTTGACAAAGCAAAGAGAGATTTAGAACCAAATCAAGTTCCTAAGGGCCTAATATATTTAAGGCCAGATTTAAACCCTGTACTTTAACAAAACAGAAAGTAAATACATGAACACATCAATAGGTAGCCTTAAATACACTGGCCTTTAATCTTTACTAGTGAAATTTACACATACAGTTGACCTTAGACACACTAATCTGTCACCATCCGATCCTACTCAACTTCTTGAGTGGGATCAGTTAAGGTGAAACCTAAGCAGTAAAAAGGTTTAGTGCTTGACACACCTTTAAATTCTGCTTTGAACACAACAAAAAAGCAATAACTTCTTGCTGCCTTGCACCAGCAGTTTGTTCTAAACAGTAGTAAACAGAGCATTTGGAATAGGCAGCAGACTATCAATGTGTACTTCTACAGCCCTGAAGAAGCCTGAACATCACAATCAGATCAAATCTCTCTTGATTACTGAAATATTCATAGAGATATGGGGAAATGCATTCAAGGCAATACTCATTGTAGAGAAAAAAAATTGCAAAATAACCCATTTGGGAATATCTGAGCCTTGAATCAGATGTAACTGGAAATCAGATACATGTAGTGCTGAGAGAGGAGCCCAGTGACACCAAAGGAAGCTCCTTTAACATGTGAATAAGGAGGGGGTATCTGGTAACTCACACAAACAAAACCCTCAACTGAAAGTTTTAACATGCAATGAGAAGTCAATAACATTGGCAAAAAATATTTTGAATTGCTCAGAAACCATTGAGAAAAAGCAGAGCAGTGAGTTACATCAATAGCTTTGCTCTTTGCTCTCTATTTCATATATTAAAAACACTTGTCTTTTTACTGATAATGCATTTAGTAAACTGCAGTCAGTCAACATGCATAGTACTTAGCAACGTTAATGCGTAACAAATTTACATGAAATGTCGCAACAGTTCTCTATTATCTCATTAGCCTAAGGTTGCTGCATTCTTTCACAGTATTTTAAACCACAGCATTTCACAAAAGCAAGATACAGAATCCAATTCCGATTACCTTTTACCATGACTTTTTACCTGAATGACTTTATCAAGTTGTAGAATTTTAACTCCTATCTCTCTTTCAACACCTCAGTAAAAGTCAGACTTTATTTCACCAAACTGTTGCATTTTGTGACTTCCAAGAAGCAGCAGTTTTGTTCTCCTCCTAAAACAACACCTGGTTGAGGGAAAAAAAAACTGGCAACCTTGTGACCAAAAAGGTCCAGGAAAATGAAGACCTTGGTCTCTTGTTGCAAACACACCACATCATTTTCTGTCTTTGTCAGGAGCAAAAAAGAAGCAAATGTCAGCAAATTGTCTTCTTGGCGACGGCAGTGAAAAACTCAAAAGAAAATGCTGCTTGATTTTTCCAATGCATTAGACACAGGGGCATGCATTTGCCACCCTGCAAATACTGTAAAAAACCCACCAGCAGCTGCTGAGAATAAGCAGTTTTCACATGCAGAGTGTCAGTATTATGATCTGTTACCCAGACAGAAGCTTGGTTCTGGGTAAATTTACTTCCGTACCTAAATCACATCTAAAGTCATTTTTATGAGTGTTTAACTCACACTGGACAGACATTTTAATCATCTAAGAACAGAGTTTTTTTGTCAACTTTGTCTATATGAACAAATTATTCAGATGAAAGAAATCAGTCAGCTAAACTTGATCCTCCACTGAATACATTTTCCAAGATGCATTCAGAGTTCAGGACACCAGATATAGCACTGATTGCAGTACCACAGACACATTTTAATGTGTCCACTCAAAGCAGCCCTATGCCCAGCAAGTTAATTACAATCCCCTGTGTTATCACGGCAGCCCATGCAGATTCAGTGGAGATATCGGAAAACAAATCTGATCTGATCATTCTGGTACGAACCATGCAGACAGCCTGTCCTAACAATCAGATTTGAGAAACAAATCTGATTTTACTGGAATCTAAAAGCATGCCTGCATTAAAATATGTTCTAGATAGTGAAGCACCCATTATATTTGGGTAATATGTAAACTCCTAATACTGATTGCTAAATTTACTATAGAGAATTTGTTACAAGGTTTTTAATAAAATCTTGCTTCTATTGAAGTAGATTCTGTCTTTCAAATATAAATAAATGAGAAAATACCTGTAAAATACTATAAAGAAAGAATTATTTTCCACCTTTAGCTGATTTTAAATGACTCTGTAAACCAGTCCCTTGAGAAAGTTGCAATCACAACTATTACAGGAGCAACTTTATGAAAATGCTGCCACAAAACTCTGGATTTTTAGGTCACGAAAATCACAAAATCATCTTTAAAATTCTTGGCAGACTGATAAACTGATCCTTTATCCAGCATTATTTAAATCAATGTGAACAGAGAATGGTGGATCCAATACTGCAGCACACTTGTTCCAACCTTTCTTCACACCTGCATTTTCTCCAACAATATATTTAGTGTCTTTATCTTATTTACATTGTATATTATCCTGGTAAGTATCACACCAGCAAAAGTGAAAACGTTTTTGTATTAGTAATGTATTTGTTGCAGCCTAGCTTTCAATTTATCCCTTGTTTATCATACCCTTGCTCCTTTATTTCTTTTGGGTTACATGAATTCTCCAGAATCTCAGATGCTATAATTTCAGGAATAGATGGGTCATGTACAGCGGAGCACACACACTTACAAAATTAGATATTTAGCTTGTATGTAGGCTTTATGCAAGTGTAGCATGCTACTCTCATTGTGTCTGGAGTGATCCTGCTGCATTGTAAAAGCCCATCACTCCAGCTTTTTCTTTTCTCCACCAGTCACATTTTCATATAAAGAGCTGGCAGCCTAATGAACCTCATTACAGCTATGCTTTCAGTGCCTTCTGGCCTGAAAATGAATACCTCTTTTTGAGGTATGGCAGCATGAAAGCAAAACAGAACTCGCTTTCCCTTTACACCTGTCACACAGAAACCGAAAAGTAAACACATGCGACTGACAAACTAAGAAGTAGACTCATCTGGTGTCTGTAGAAACCTAGTGGAGTAATTTATTTAAAAAAAATATGAAGCAAAATATGTAGAGAATATGCCAACATTTTTTTATGACCAGCCATACTCAAAAAAAAAAAAAAAATACACATTAAAACTGTGTTGGACGCATCTGGGGTTGGGGAGAGCTGGCGGGTAGGAGTGCGGCATGCATTTGCAGTCACGCTGCAGTAATGGAATCAAAGACTGATGAGTGTGCATACCGGGCTATTTACTCTGTCTGGCTCCAAAACAAAAAGCCACAATCCGCACAATTTTTCTTCCATTGGTCCTTCTAGTCCATCTCACAACATATGTTCTCATCCCCCTCCACCCCCACCATGAACTCCGAGTTAATCATTTAGAAATAATTAAATTCAATAAAGTGGAACAGATTAAATAAGAAACAACGACTGGGCGTTAAGGGGCAGGGTGTGTAGCTGCAGCCTCCTCTCTCCACTCCTGACTGTGTGGAAGAGCAAACGATGTGCTAAAACAGAGATAGACAGACAGGCGGCGAGGACAGAGAACAAAAAAAAAAAAAAAAAAAACAGCTAGGCATGACTTTACAAAGAAAGACAAATGTGTGCAGCAACAACAAGAAAAATATGACGGAGGATAAGAGGAAAAACAAAGGAATAAGTGAAAGGCTGTGCAGAGCAGGGAAGCTCAAGGAGTGGTTAAATATTTATAAAGGCTGAGTGGTGATAGGTAGTGACGTAGCACAATGAGAACGATAGGGGGGACTGAGGGGATGGGAAGCAAATAATGAGCGCAGAGAAAGACACCCTCATGCTTTACAGCACAGCTGGAGGCACACAGGCAAGGTACAGGTAAAACTCATAAATATAAATGTGCAATTATAGTTGGGCAAACCGCACCTAGACTCAAGAAATGAGCAGATGCAGCATGAAGATGTGCTCGTTTTATCAAGAATGACATGCTACTTATTTCAGGTTTTTTATTTAAAGTTAAAATAAATGTCAATGTAATCTTTATTCAGAACATTTTCACGTAAGTTTTCTGCCTCCTATAGTTTTAACAATCGTTTCTCAGAAAAAAAAAATCACAGCTCACCCTTGAGATGTTGTTTTAACTCATAAAGGTCAAAGGAGTCTGGTTTCTGAGAAGATGCTTTCTAATTTTGTCTGTGAAATCTCAGAGGATGTCAGGGTTTCACTTTCGAGCTGAGCTTATTTGTTTTTTTGTTGTTGTTGTTGTTGTTTTTTTGTTAAATTTACTGTATCATTTTTTTCTTTTTAATTCCAACAAATGTTTTAATTGTTTTTTTTATTTTATTTATAAATTTTAAAACTTCTGGTAAATTTAATTAATTTAATTATTCATTTATTCAATAATTTAAAAACAAAGCAAAAAATCAATTTACAAAACATAAATGAAATGAAAGGAAGCAGAAAGAAGAAACAATTTGATCATATCTGCCCCTTTCCCCCAAAATTTGGTTAATTATAAAATAAATAAATAAATAAATAAATAAATAAATAAATAAATAAATAAATAAATAAATAAAATAAAAAATATATATATATTCCTAAACAACAACTCATATCAACACATCAGAACACCAGATCCACCAGATTGCGGTACTATAGACATATTTTACTGTTGTATTTCTTCCACAAACTCATGTGTATCATTTTCCTGAACATACAACTGTTTTGGCAGTTTTAATACCAATCTTAAGATTATTTCACAGTCTTATTGAGTTGATGAACTATATTCCTTCAAACTGGTTCAAAATGTAGGTTTTATAAAAATCTCTGTTCCATTAAAGTTATAATAACTCTGTCTTTTAACAAATGTTGATTGGATGTTTAAAGGTAGTAAATTTTTTAATGTCTTATACATAACTTGTAAGATATAAGCAAACAAATTGTAAAATTCCAATCATTTTGGTTGGTGAAATTAATGTTTTTTAGTAATAATACTTACAGCTCTTTATAGGAGAATGAACATATTTGTAATTGTTTTAAAAGCTTTTTCCCAAACGGCAACACAACAAACTAAATGTGGAACAATCATTAGACCATAGACAACCATTCCATTATACAGTCGATGGAGAACTTTATCATTCAATAACTCTTTTCTTTATGCAGCAATGCAATTCATTCATATAAAAAGTAAACAATTTTGGTCCAAGCACAGAACCATGAGGAACTCCATAACTAAAATTAAATAATACAGATCTTCGACTTTTATTGAACATAATGGATTTAAAATAATAAACAAAAGTTATAAACAAAAGAAAAATACAATTAAAAAAAAAGAATAAATGAAGTTAAATACAAAAGAAAAATAAATTTAAAACAAAAAGCAAACAAAAAAAGAACAATAGTGAATTGTATTTACATGTTCAAAGGAGTAGGTAGAAATATAAACAGATTTTTTTTTACATCCACCCCTCTTACATCTATAAAATCATCCATAACTATCCATAATCTTATTTACCTGTTCAAACTGCTTTCTATTATTCAAATAACTACATACCTATTGTGGTGCTAATCCTCAAATGCCATATCTGTTTAGCTTTTCAATGAGAACGTAATGGCCAACAGTGTCAAAGGCCTTCTTCAAACAAACAAAATGCTAACACAATAAAGTTTTTTAACCTTAACCTTTGATTGACAGCAATTGATATCTCTTCTATTAATTCCATGAGTGCCATGGACTTTGAATTAATAATTCTAAGCCCATATTGACTACTATTATTATTTTATGGAAGGATTAAATTTTGGTTCTTTTATTGTGATGGCAGTACTTGTTAGACTCAATCACTGCATCTGTTTATGCATCAGAATATGTTAATCACTGTTGACTTCAACTTTATTCAACAAAATGAAATAAAAATAAATAAAATTTAAAAAACAATAGACTCCAGTAAACCATGTCTATAAAAAGATGAAATAAATGTTGTATAATTTTTACTGGAGAAAATAAATAGCTCCAAAGACTAAAAGCCTACATACACAAAACGTGTGTATTTTCTTCCAAAAAAATTTTTGGTTGAAATTACAAATCAGAGAAAACGATCTCAACCTGAACAATAAGCTTCAGGTAAATCCATACTAAAGCAAACCCAGCTCTTTGGATTCAAATCCTATTTTTTCCCTCTACAATAAACCTCAAAGTTTTCTGTTACTTTAAACTCTTCCATTCTGGACTTTCTGTTGTCTTTTAAAGTCCTTTAAAGGCAACATGAAACGGGACTGAGATGTGCTTTAAACTTTACCAACTTTTTTTTTCCTCAAGCCTTTGCTTTTCTCAGTGATATTGTGAGCGAAAAACCCAAAGAAGAACATCTGTGTTTCTCCTCTTTAATCTCACCCAAAAGCCTATTGCTTGTCTTGTACTCAATGGGGATATCCTTTGTGGGGATGTGAAGAGCAATTGGCAGTTCATGGGAGAACACTGTTCATGAGAAAGCATAAGTTTAGCGTAATAAAAAGCACTTAAAGTCTTTTTGACAGGGTCTACTGTGGTGGACTGGAGGTGATGTTACTTCTTCAAGGTGCCTTTAAAAGGAAATAAGTTGTGTCCATTTCTCAAAAGTTACTTCCTGTGAGAAGACAGACCCTGTTAATTATATTTCACCTTCTTTCACGTCCTATACTTAATATATTCTTTAGAAAACATAATAAAATTTACATTTCCCACAACACTGAAGCAATAACTTCTAAGCTGAACTGACATGGATGTTTTCAATTATCTATCATTTTCTTTAAGTTTGCTCTGTCTCCAGCAAACTCCCTCTTGGCTTTGCACTATTGACCAGGCAGCACTAGATTGGACATAAACACTGTATTAGCGTGATTGGTTGGATAGAGTTGATCCATGCTGGGGGCAGCCTGTCTGCCTGCCTTTCGCTGCTGCTGCTGCTGCTGCTGCTAACCAATCTCAGAGGGAAAATTGGAATTCAATTATTCTGGCCAGAGAAGGTATCTCGCTCTCACTATCACTATGTTATCCGGTTCTCTGGTCTTTCCCAGACCTACTTTTTTTTTGCTACCATTAACGTCCCCCTCTTTTCCACCTCTATTGTTGTCTGATTTTCTCATAGCAGCTGCTACTCAGAGAACTCAGGGGGGAATTCAATTAGTTCATCTTTGAGAGTTCTCCCCTGTTTACTATTCATTTTCCCCTTCGTGAACTTCATCTGATGGTCATTGTGATCTGCCCTCTATACCGTTATCCCTTTCTGCCAGGTATCGTCTCTGCTTGCTCCCTGTGGTAGTGTAAATCCTTACTGATGAAATTATAGGACAAAGGGAAGAGGGGGAAAGGGAGAGCTACGGTGGGAAAAATATGGGAAACGATAGCCATAAGAGGCAGTTGATATCCAGGGGGCTATTTCACAAGAGAAAGGAAAGATAAAAAATCTGGAAAGGGTGAGATGGACCTGTAAAGGGAAATGATGGGATAATGGAGTGAAAAAGTATGAGGCATAAATAACTGGTTATGTTGGTACCAGGAGAAAATAAGACACAGCTACATAATGACAAAGACAAAGTGATGGACAAAAAAAAAGAAAAATAGATCAAATGAAAACACAAAAAGACAGAAACAAAGGTTACAAAATATATATATTTTGACAGTTTTTAAATATTTTCGGTGTTTGAATTTTGATGCAACAATCTTTCAGTCTTAGCTTCTTACAGGTCGGATATTTTGTGAACTTAAAAAGGAATCATCACAGCCTCATACAACACGACCGGTACACAAAATACTTTCAAATCATCCTTAAACGACCATTTTAGGTAGTCATTTTCTTTACAGCCAACTGTGCGTTATCAGTACACACCTATAAGTATTTTTGCTGCTTTCTGTTATCAGGTGAATGAAAACATCCGAGTGTTATTAATATTTCTATCAAGCGATGCGCAAACTGTGCTCCAGCAATTGTCAGTGGCCTATAATGTGCTCATCCACAATTCCCAGGAGCATTAAGGGTGCAGCATCTTTCCTTTATTTATCATGCACTATCAGCACTCTGTGGGATTTTGACGCTGTAAATGGTGCAAAGTTTCCAGTCTACTCAAAGAGAAGGAAATTATTCATCTTAAGATGCTAGTGTAGCAAGCCTGGTGCGATTTCAAACTCAACCATCGTGTGTAGACAGACAACACTTTTGAACTTTTACATTTCAAAGTCATTTTATAGAGTTCATTTTCTTTCATCAGTTTTCATAAAATTATTGACAACAAAGAAAAAAACATAGTCCTCTCTTACAGATTCTTTCTTTTGATCCTTGTGCATCCTGCTTCTATCTGTAATCCTTGAGCTGCATCCTGTGCTTGAATTCATTAGACAGAATCAAGAAGCAATGCATGTATGTAAAAATAGTTACCTTTGATTGTATTAAGGCAGACTGATAAAACAAAAACAGTAATGTACATATCTTGAAAAAATAAATGCAGAAGTAATCTACAGTGTTTTTCAAAGCAGGTTCTTGTTTTCAGATTTTGACACCTCCCTGCGTCTTCTCTGACCCAGCAGTGGTGCTGCAACAGTTTAATGCTGCTCGATTGGCTTCACTGGCTGCACATGTGAAGATGTGAATTTAAGGTTGACTGGTGTGGCCTGAGGGAAAATCACCATTAAAGTGCTGTTTGTCAGTCTGGTATATTGAGAAAAGATCACCACAGGGGCTTCTGGTTGCCAGGCTGTAATGGTTTGAGGCCAATTAGTTTGTTGTTTTTATAATAAAAAATAGTAAACTTTCAATGTTGTGTTCGAACCAACATAAAATGAGCCAGGTTGTAACAAACTAGTGCTGGGCTGTACATCATTTTGTACCGAAAACCGGTTTTTATTTTTGTTATGATATGAATTTCGGACATACCGGTTTAAATAACCGTAACACATTAGGAACTTTTCGTTGCGGCAGTCAGTGAATTGTTTCCCACTTTTCCTCGCAGCACCGCTATGTGTATTAGCATGCTAATGTTATTGTTGGAGCAGCTTGTTGAGTAACTGGCGGTGGGTGGTGTTGCAGCTGCTTATATTGACTAAATACATTCTGTTTTCACCATTGCTAAATGTAGTAAACAACTCTTCAGTGACGTGCACTGTTAGATTTAACGTGCTACGTTATAATGGAGACGCATGGAGACGCATGGAGACTTTAATGTGCTTTTATTTTGAAAATCCCGGGGGAAATAGTTGTGTAGTAGAGCGGACTTGACTGGTGTGTCATCCTGTTAAGTTTTATTAACACACAACGAAAGACCCAATAATGATTTTTTTCTCAACCTTTCACGATCGGACCAAAATGCATGATTACGGTCTACAACCAGGCAAAAAAGAAAAGACGTACTAAAGGACAGAAACAGCGACACAGACAGAGGTACAGTAAAAAAGTCAATAAACAATATTTGTACATTTTATTATAAGCTCAGCTGTGATGAAAAAAAATACCGTCAAATACCGTGAAACCAGTGTAATTGTTGAAAATACCGTTATATAAAATTTGGGTCATACCGCCCAGCTCTATAACAAACACCCCAAAAAAAACTTTTGTTTGCGACATTTTCATAAATTTGTTTTCAGCCTTGCTTGTCGTTTGATATGTCACAGGGATTTTAATGCCAAACGAACACCTGGACTAAATTGTAAGGTGTTCCCTTTAGGACAATCATGGCAGAGGCTTAGACAAAGCTGCTGATGCCAGTGAGAGATATCAGGGCGCGACCACTTTTGATTAGCATGCTGTATGGGGAGATAAGGTGGCATGGAGGTTTGGTGGAAGACTGGTGAGTTAAAAGGGTTTTCAAGACCAATCGTTATAAACATCATTTTCTTTTTTGAAGGGAATTGCCTTGGAGCAAGCAAATACAATTTGTGGTATTTTTTTTTTTTTTCTGGGTGTGTGAATGTGTATGGCCGCCTGATAGAAGCCACAAGAAAGAAGGGGAAGGAAAAAGGTAAGGAAAAGCTAGGCTGTGTACATGTATTTCTTTTTATGCGAGAGGGAGCTTTTCAAACCCCCCGAGACGAAAAGTCAGTTTCTTATCTGTCCTTGTGTTTCAAGGAGGGATAAAAGCAATCTTCAAATGGCATCTGCAGTCGAGGAGCACTTGAACCCAATCAGCAACCATAAGACCCAAATGGACCACAGGAGAGTTTTTTGTGGTATAGGAAGCTTAATGCCAATCACCTCAAAAACTCAGATTGAAACACATCAATCAGGTGTTCTCACACAGTCTAAGGTAATAGAAACACTAAATTCTCATCTCTGAAGGAATAACAGACTCACCGAGAGGGAATTGCATAGCTTTTCAGCAGCAACAGATGCAAGAGGCCTGTAGTTATGGGGAGCTAATCACATAGGAGGCGGTTTCAGCCCCGCGACGGGCTGTTCATTTGTTTCATTGCCAAGAAAAAATTCCTGTCTCCGCTTTGACCTCCCATGTTGGTGACACACACTTCCTTTTCACCCAACGCTCTTTTTTGTCTGCCGTGATTTTCAACCATTTATCTCTCAAAACTTCATGGGACCGGTGCCAAAGCATATCTCATTTAGACCATGTGGGCGGGTGGCAGTAAATGTCACTGAGAGCACAAACCCTTGTTGAAACAAATATAAAGTCTGTAGTGCCTGTGATTGCAAACAAGATGGGGCTAATTTTAAAAGATGCCCATATGCTGGCCATGTCTCTAACAGTAATGGGCATCGTCTCAGTGAAAAAAGGTAAGTAAAAATGTAAATTTAAGCAAGGAAATTCTTGATATAAAAAGTTTTCCTCATTTGCAGCATTATTGACAAAAAATAGCTATAGGTTACTATATATAAATATTAGGGGTGCAACAATACATGTACCCGTATCGAACAGTGCTTTAGGTTCATTACACTTTTGTATCGAACAATACAGATTTTTAATTTTTTTAATCATCTTGTCTTCTGAAGATGCTCTGTGTTGAAAGATCAGTGGATCTGTGTTCGACTACTCAACCTAGGCTGCATTTTCGAGTGCAGATCCACTGAGAAACTTGCTTTTTCAGCAAAATTTAGTTAAAAAACTGTATTAGAGAGAGAGAGAGAGAGAGAGAGAGAGAGAGAGAGAGAGAGAGAGAGAGTTGACAAAACAACCTCTGCACCATAACACCTCATGTAACTCTTTTTCAACAGGTTGCCTTCAGGCCCAGGCCGCCCTTGAAAAAGAGATCGGAGATCTCAATGGGAATTGCCTGGTTAAATAACGGTAACTAAATAAATAAAATGTAACAAAGCATGCTGAGAAACCAATGGAACAAACTACCTTTATAAATTATTCCACAGACTAAATCAACTATAGCCTGATAAAAAGTTATATATATTTTTTTCATCCCTCATTTGTGACTCCCCCCTAGACAGATGGTCCCCTTTAGCATTTGCCTATACTGCCTATACCACAGCTGGCCCTGTGTCCAAGTTTCCATTTTTGAATCTCGATCGTTCCAAACAAAATAGATTCCATAAACATGACGATATCCGTGTTTGACACACATTTCCTCTATAAAAAAGGAATTGTGTTGTGTGTTCACTTTTCACACTCCAATATTTATTCACTGAATTTCACAGCTTCATACACATCAAATAGTTAAAGTGTGTCAGCTGCTGAATATTACAATACTGTGGCAACAGGGAACGAAGGAATGCATTAAAGGTTTAAATTTTTCACCAACATTTGTTTGCCTCATGTTTTGTGTGAGAATATCAATGTCTGTCATTATTAAATTAAAGTTTATTAAATCAATAAAGCTTCCTGTCAGGTAATGGGAGTGCACATGACCCCCCAAGAGGTTGTTCCCAGCAACATTTCAGCTCTACTTTGCTTGAAAGTTTGTGTGACTGACTTATCGCTCAATGAGCTCTGTTACGGCGTGGCCCTCAGGCGCTGACATTATTGCAATTGCTAACTTGCAAACTGGCACAGTGACTTCAACGTGTCGGTCTCAGTCAAGCTCTAACAATGGGAATTTATACTATACGACTTCAGTTTATGAGCGTCTCTGAACACATTCAGTTTCATAAAAATTCTGTCAATGAGCTAACCAGGATCCAGAGAAGCTCAGAACACTGAGTGTTTCTAACCTTGTGTCCTTCATCCGAGGGACCAGAAGGTTTGAGTGAAGACCAGTGGTTTTTTTTTGGGGGGGAGAGCAATAGACCCACTTAGGAGGCCTCCGCTCACATGGAGTTCATATCCATCCCCTCTTACCATAAACCATAACCAGGTCCAGGTAGAGGGAGGTGTTAATGAAAATGCAAAACCCATTATATGTAATATGATTGTATTACACACTCATGTGTAAAACTACACTGAGTACAAGAACCACACCAATAATTTCCAATTAGAAGATTTAAAAATTTGTTGTTTTTGACAGAGACCGAATTAAGTCTACATGTGTGGTATTTTTTATTTATTTTATTTTTTTGTGATGTACGAACAAATTTAAATGTCTCATTAAAATTATTCTAAAGTTATGGATCAAGGCTCAAAAATGTTCCAATGTTTCTATATTATTTTCTAAAAAGTCTTTTCTGAGTGCTAAATATTTTAAATAGCTTATTGGACTTTCTTATTTTAGTTTTTGGTTTCATTATGATTTGTTTTTTGTTATATTATCAACTCTATTCTTGTTTCTTTTTTCCAAAGATGATTATACCCTCTGGTTTTTGAAAATGTACTCTAGAGTTTATGGCTGTTTTCAATAGTTACTTTGTTTTGTAGAAACTTCTCTAAAAAGACTAAGGCCCGAGTGACACAGCAGGATAATTGTGCCGAATTCTGGCCCGATCTTGCCCTTCCGACAATCTAGACATCCAGATTATCATGTTAGAATAGAATAGAATAGAATAGAATAGAATAGAATAGAATAGAATAGAATAGAATAGAATAGAATAGAAATAGCCTTTATAGCCTTTATTGTTGGCTCTAAAGATAATCTGAGCAGATATTCCTGCCGTGGGTGGGGAGGAGTGATCTAGTTAGTTCGGAAGGATGTCGGGACCGTTCCGACCTCAAATTCCTTATTCAACATGTTGGATATTTTTGGCCCAATATCCCACCGTGGGGTGTTCACCTGAAAACAAACAAGCTCGCAGCCTGTTGACTGTGACGTTGTGTAGCCAAACAGAAAGGAGTCAAGGATTTTTTTATTGTCATACCAGCTTTGGTTTGTGGTATGGAATTTGGACTCAGGTCCCAGTGAGCGAGGTGATGTAAACATGGAGGAGAATCCGAAATCCAGAAGACATAAAACACTGTCATGACTCACCAGAAAGTCATTTTAAAATGTTTTTGTATTTCTCTGTTAAAAATCATTGTCAACATTGTTTCTTCCTCGTCTCAAATGTTTATTTACTCTGAACTCACGTCTCTCTGGAGGTCACACAAGATTTTTCCTTTAACATATGAATTTTTGCATGATTTCAGGACAGCTGAATGTCGATGACTGAAATATCTTTTTGTGTGTGGCGGCCATGTGGCTGAACATCACACACTGTAGGACCAAACCTGGTATCCATGATTTTTTTTATCCTCACGTGTGGGCTCTCTTAGTCTTTGAAAATCGTCCGACTGTTTTAAAATCTTGCCATGTAATGCAGGCCTATGCTGACTGAAGACGGTTCTTTAAAAATAGGGGATGAAAACAATGTCTATTTATGAAACAACATTTGTCAGTTTTCTGTCAAATACCTTATACCACAAATCCTAGGTTTATATAAAGAATGTCACTCCGTAAAAAATATGTTCCTTCCCAATTTTGTTGTTAATGTATGTAGCCTACTTTTCGTCATCTTAAATATTTAACCAATGCTACTTTTACCACATTTCCATTTTAGGCACCCTTTTTTGATTTTTGCAAAGTAACAGTTCAGAATCTATTTCCTGCTGGTTACGAGCATGCTGTGATTTCCAGCGTAATCTAGCCATTGCTTTAAAGCAGTCCAGCAAAATTTGCAGCCAATCACACTTTTCAAACTTGCAAAATAGAAGAATTCAATGTTCAGTCGAGAGGGTTCCAAGAAATAAAAAAAAGAAGGCCGTTTGTATGATGAATAGAGGAAGAAAAGGAAAAGGAAATTGGATATGGAAATAACCTTAAAAAAAGGAAATTATGCTTTGGTGTTTTCATCAAAAGGTCATGCATAACGCCAAATAAAAGGAAGTGGTGTGCAATTTATGAAGAATAAAGGTTCTTTAAAAACAACAATCACTTAAAATGCAAACACGTAGTTTATTTCAGCTCAACTTTAATCTGACGATCTATCCCTGATGGTCACCAAATACTTTCGATTGACCAGATTATACATGGTTTTCTTTGTAATAAAAAAAGTTAAATCATCAAATTTGCTTATTATTAAACAAATTGTTTTTATCTAAATAAAGGAGATTATTGTAACCTCTTAGATTAGTTTTTCTTATAAAAAAAAGACTTGCAAGTCAAAGCAAACTAGTTAAATTCAGCACGAGTGAATGGGGAGCGAACTGTACGTTTGAAGAACCTGTCCTGCAGAAAGCAGGCAATGCCAGAGCCAAATGATGCACTGTCACAGTGCCAACCACTGACATTATGCAGCTCAAAACCCTGGAATAGGCAGGAAGCTGCTCTGGCCGACACTTATGTATACTTAAAGGATCACGGCGCACAAGGTGGCACATAAGATGAGAAAAGATTTACACAGCATCAGTGGGTGGTGCATCCCTGCTGTGTAACCATGGCAGCACATCATGCGGCGAGAACAGATTCTGGAGCAGGCCTTTTATGCTTTTGTCTGAAAAAGTTTGATTTCTTTGAAGCCTCACTTTATGTTTTTTTTTAGGCGTGCTGTTTCAGAGTTACATCCCCTACAAATGGTATCTTTCAGTTTTTCGTTGCATATTTTCAAAGCACATGATGTAAACATTCTGAACAACCTTGAACTAACTTAAATAGTTGTTTATTATTTTAAACCAATACTCAATTTTTTTAACATAAGTTGATGCATGAAGAAAAAGCTTAACAGTTTGTTATATGTTTAACTTTGTGTGATTACAAGACTTCAGCTCTACTATTATTACCAGTAACATAAATAAAAAAACAGTCAAGAAAGAAAATAAATCAAAAATAGGGGCCTCAAAAAAAAAGTCATCAACACGAAATTCATGAAATAAAAAAAAAGCTTTGAGCTTAAAATGAAAGGCCCCCATCTTTGAGTCAAATGCAGAGTGAACATTGGCATTGATTTTATAAGATGAAAAGAATTCATAGATAAGAAAAGCCTGGGGAGTGAAACAGCTTTGGGTCTTGAACTGCAGCTCTTTAGCTTTTTTAGATTCTTAATCTTTCTATTTTTTGCAATTGATATAGTAAAGCTTGTTTGTCTTTGGCCTATACCTATGCAGTTTACAATTTTAAAAAACATGTATTATGTGTACATACACATACGTCATTACCTTTTTTATCAATCTTATTCTATTAGCAGCTTTAGCAATATTCCAGTGAAGGATTTCACTTCATTTTTATGATACAGTGGATCTGAAAAGTCTGGCAATTGCTGGGCAAATATAAACAATATTTGGAATAAATTTGTGCTGGACTTTAACTTTCTATATGAAGATGGCAGAAATGGATCAAAGTTATGAAAAAAAAAGTATAATCCTTTTATCTAAATTTTAAAAAAATCTGATCGGATTTTAAGTACAAGTAGAAAGATAAAGCTAATTAAATTTAACAGAGTGGTCAGATAAAAAATACTGTGTCCCCACCTATATTTAATGGCAGATACAAACCACAGCACTGGCTGACCATTGACTTCTGTGCTGAATCACCACATTGTTCTTGAGTAGCAGCTGAGAGGAGATGAAAATGAGGATTTAAATTTCAAAGCAAGAGGCTGTAACACGCTGAGGGTTTGACATTTATACTGGATCGCATCTATGTCCATATGCTATAGCACAGAATTTGTTTATGCACGGAAACAATACCAAACTGAATGGCGGTGGGAGGAGGGGGAAACGTGTGCCTGTTTGCGTGTGGTCCACTGAGAGCTCAGCATTAGTGCCACAGTAATTATTAAAAGATTAGCCCAAAGAAAAATCACCAGAGACCGGAAACAGAGCTGCAAAGTTGAATTACGGCAGCATCGACTACTTTTTAATTTATTCTTCTTGTTGAAAATTAACATCTACACACATAAAGTCCCCCTCTAAACAAATGCATGCAACCAAGCACGAAAAAAACACTTCAAGGCGAACAAACGGATGCATTCCTTGATTCCGGAAGACACAAAGTACAGGAGTGACACAAACTGTATGTCAGCTCCAATCAAGAAGTATTTGTATGTTTTTTTTTTCTTTTCCTTTTTTGTTATGTTTTTCTCACTTCTGATTTTATTGTCATCATTTCACGCTTGCGCAGTCTCATCTAACCTGACTGGGAGGGAGCGGCGTCCTCAGAGTTTACTGCTTCACGTGTCTAACAGAGAGCTAAAAGCACAAAGGGACTTCTCATTAAGTATAGATGGAGTTAAACGTGTGACTCACGACATTTTGTTACTGGTGGTTTGTCTAATTTAATATCTTATCTTATCTTATCTTATCTTATCTTATCTTATCTTATTAAATATTATGTTTGAGACATTTGCGATATGGCATTTTTGAATAAAATGGATGTGTTCTTTGTAGCACAGACATGTTTAAAATGAATTAAATTAAAAGTACAGCAAAAGTACAGCAATTTTATTTTTTTATTTATTTTTGTTAGATTTAATGTTGTGGGCATCTCCAACCTGATTTAAGAGTGCTTGAATGTATTTTGAGACCTTCAGTTTTAAAAACCACATAAGTATTAAAACACAAGTTCAAATACATCTTCACAGTCAGCCCATTGAGGTACCACCTTTAGGTTATTATTATTTTCTTAGTATTGCTACTATTGTTTTTGCAGCGTTCTGAGAACACATATATATGGTGCTAATTAAAATAAAGACAAGGGTTTGATACAATTCTACATAAAACATTGAACATAAAACAGCTGCTTTCATGTTCCAGTGACCTCTTAGAGTTTTAATGATCCTGAAAGATAAGGGTGTTTTGCATTTCTCTATAAACATAGAGACACAGGGGTATATGAATAATACATATGATTATGATGTATTTTTATCACTGGAATTGCATCTGCTGTTTGTGCAGTTGATTTTCTTTAGTTTATTATTAATATAGAAATAATGAAGTACAAAAAAAATCACATGCCTAAAGTATTGATGATAGGTGCAAATCAATCCAACCAATAAAAATGTGTTCCTGTTTACTGTCTCCAGATTTGGTGCAGTTTAAAGTGTTTTCTGCATTATGACCTTTTCACTTCCAGCTGTGTAGGAAAAAAAGCATTTGTTTACAAAAGGTGGTTTTCTGAGCTGAAAATATAAAGTTGAGGAAAGTAACTTTAGGTTTGATGGAGATGTGAACATTTGCTAACCTATGAATAACTGCGTGATTAATTATTTCACTGCTGGTCTTTATCGCTCATTATTATGTATGTATGACAGTCTTTCCGAAGCCACATGAAGAATCCAAATGATGCATACAGGTGGCCCTGAACAGACTCCCCCATGGCCCCTATTTGTTATGGTACTGAATACATATTGCATTTCTTATTACCATATAAGCCCTCACAAAGCATCACTAAGGACCACTGCCAAATGAACTGATGGTGCTCCCTCTGGAGAGTTTTAAAACAAGCCAGCATGTCTAAGCAGATGGCAGGCGTCAAGTGCAGTGTAGATGAGTGCAACGTCAAATCACGCACAGTGCAAAATAAACAAATAAAGTTAAAGTAGTTAAAATTGTGTTACTAATGGTTAACTAAAAAAGTGATCTTTGCTGTTGAATAAAAAAAGATAGAATAATTATTGACACATAAAAAGAAGACTTCTTGTTTTAACGTTAGCCAGAAAGAAGGCTTGAGATGAGAGATCATCTGTTATCTGAGCTCAAGAAGCTGAGAGGATACAACATAAAAAATGACAAGGGAAGGGATACTTCAGAGCAAAATGAGATAAAAGAGATCTTTGAATATTGTTGCACGGTGGCATTGTTATCTTCATGTCACACAATCCTCACAGCTAAGCCAGTTTTCTGTCCTGTGTATTTCTGTTTCGTGTGAACCTATTTCCCTACGTATGGTGCACACCGGCACATTCCCAGCCGTCTTTATTTTCATCCCCCCCTCAGTTTTCTACACTCCACTTTCAACAGCCTACACACATTATGACAAACAGATGCACACAGCAACAATTGCATAGATGCACACACACACATGCGCGCACACACTGGGCACGGTTCATAAGGAACATCCATCAGCACTGAATACACAGTTGTGAATCTAACGCTCAATAAAGCAAATATAAACCTCCAGTTCCTGTTATCTGTCTTAAGCAGGAGCCAAGCTGTGACAGAAAGCAGAGAGGAGAGACGACAAGAGCAAAGGAGAGCAAAGACTAAAGAGAAATAAGACATCTGCATCTGAACATGCATTTTCCAAAGTCTTTGAGAAACTGGGCCTCATTATCAGAATATTACACTCAAGACTCCTAAAAAATAAATCCACTGCTTTAATTCCTCAAACCCACATGCTCAACAAGCATCTTTCCTATATATATGCTGAAAAGTATATAACAAAACCCCATATTCCTATATCTTACCTTACTTTTTCTTTTTCTAAATTATTGTCTCATTTTATACATCAGTCTTGTTTTATAAAATTGTTTTGTTTTACTTGCTGTGTTGCCAACAAAATATGACTTTGTAGTTTAACTTATTTATAACTGCGCACATCTTTTTTCATGCATGGTTTTGTACATTTTCCTGCAGCAGTCTAGTGTAGATAAGCTTGTGTCCCTGCATGTACAAGCCATGTATCACTGTTTATGTGCTACAAAGAGAAAGTGACACTATTGCCGACACAATGAACCTTGTGTTAAAGTCTGAGCTCAGCCACTGAGTCAACAGTCGTCCCACTGAGTTAAACCTCCCAAACGCTTTTTGGTGCATCACTTTCAGGTGGCTGCTGCTCTTTGTGAAGGAGGTGCTGCTGGGGCCCACAAATCTTTATCAGAAACACATAAAGAGGAGAGTAAAGTGGACATTATTGCTGCTTGATGTTGATGTATCTTCATCAAAGTCCTACAGACCATAAATAAAATTGTTTTCTTTCTTTCCTGTTTACAAGACAAAGGCTAAATTTACACGGCAGGTAAATGTGGCTCAAATCTGATTATTTGGCAGCATGTGACCCGTATCAAATTTTATATTGACAGTCTGAATGTGACAAATCCATTTTTTTTCCAATCGGACCCAAGCCTTTCCAGTCTGTGGTATGGTATTGGATACTGCTTTTCAATGTGATGTCAGTCTGATTTCTCATGTCACATTTCATCCAACTTTTACATCAGGAAGGTGGGGGCGAGCGACTCCATCCAAGTACCAACTTTGTGCTGTTTAAATCTCATAGATTCACACGTCTTCAGCTACAGAACAAAAGTCCAGTTGCTTCGTTGTTGGATGCCTGAGAATCCACAGAAATATTGAATGTTTGCCTGTATAATGAGCTTCAAAAATCCATAATTTTCTCAAAATATCCGTATTAATCACATAAGCAAGGGGGTTGCAGTTAAAATCTATGTAAATTACGGACAATCCATACAACTTGACATGTATGGATAGTAATGTTGGTCATGGACCGTATCAATACGTTACTGGATCAATATTTTAGGTTTGTCACATTGCTCTTATTCCAAAAATACATTTTTACAACAGAGCAGCCAGCCAAAGAAGTTCACATGTAAAATTAAAACAAAACATGTCAAATAATCATATAATCTGTTCTGATTGGACAACTTTAAAATTGACATGCTAACATGTAGCAGCCACATCTTTTTCTGTGCATGCGGGTCACATGCTGTGTAGAGTTCCCACTGGAGTTTGATGGAGGTCGCATTTAAAAAATTTTTTAAATGCCAAAAAAAATGTAATTGAGCATTAAGACCTGCAGTGTGAACGAAGCCTAAGCATTGGTGTAACAGCACATAAGTCATTTGGGACATTACAGATGGAAAACACTAAAAAAGGGTTTACAAGGTTTTCTAATTCAAGGATTTGTTCATGTGCATGTGTCCAACTAGTAACTGAGGCAGATGAATTGAAAGGCTTCGTTGAAGAATTACAGGTTGGCTTGTGGTAAGATTCCCGTCCTCCTCTGCCAACACCTGGAGTTTTTTTTTTTTCCTGGAAAACATGGAGGGTTCTTGTCTGTGTCACTGCATCAGTGACTCTTGTTGTTGGTTTGGGCATCCTCCTGGGGAAGCTCTGCTTGCTGGTTGAGAGAAACAGCTGGCAGTGCCATGTGTCACGGACACAGCACATGTCTGTCTGCAGCTCACCTCAGGCTGACAGCAGAGTTGGGAAGTAGTGAAGAACTCTACTGCTTTGAGAAAGAAAAAAAAATCCCCAAGTATATGGTATTTATGGAATCCAAATGAAATGATGAACTTAGACTTTTGCTTAACTCTGATATCTCGTGTGCAATCAAGCAACAAAAACACATCTATGCAGCCCCAACAAGAAACATTGTTTTGTGGGACTGGTTTTCCGTTGCTCGAGGCAAAGTTTGTGGATTTTGAGGATTGGTTATGTTACTTGGTTAGCAGCCACTCCGTCGTTCCTACTCCCTCATGAGGAAGGTCAAGCTCGAGTGAAATCTGTCAATAAGATCTCCACTGGGCCCTGTGGCACTTGGCACACATCGCTGCATTTTCTTTAACTTGAGCATCACCGATATCCATCCTAACCGCAGCCATTTATGACGCCGCCTCGTGTTATCATAACCCCCAGGTGAGGCCACACTTCCCTGAAAGGAGCATGCGGGAGGGAAAGACAAATAAAGGAGCAACGAAAGGGAAAAATAAGAAAAAAATAAGAAAACATCAAAGAATGGGAAAATAAACAACAGAGTCAAAGTTTTTTTTTTCTTTTCTTGTCCGTATCGGTATTGTTGTTTGACACACAATATAATTAACTGCCCTTTTTCTCATCAGATGCAAGTGCATAACTGGCTACAGCACCAATAAATTACAACCTATTGAAAAAAATCAAGCTTCATGTTGCTATAAGGGCATTTTGAGAAAATAATTATAAGTTTTTGAGTAAAACCACTTAAGCACAATGGCATCAAAAAGTATGCTGTGGTGTGTGTGTGTGTGTGTGTTGCGGAGGGAGGCTTCCATCATTCTCTGAGCGTGGCAGTGGCTGGAAGGTATGCTTCTGCACTTAAGTTAATTAGTTTCTATGACTCCTGTATAGTAACTGATATTTGTTCTCACTTTTACATCCAATACCTCTTTTTGTTCGCACACTGGAAATTCTAAGTTTTTATTAATAGAAGCATTTTTGCTTATTGTTATGATGTATAAATGATAGCAGACAAAGTCATTTCTGTCTTAAATCAGGACTCACAACCACAAACAGACACACAGAACAATAGAAGAACACAGAGCTTCAACTATTTCACAACTAAGCCTCATGCTCTTTGCACAGGGATGCACCCTCAGGTATGTGACATTTGTTTAAGTGCTTTCAAACAATGAGCAATGCTATTGATCCAACATCTCGGCTCCTTGTGTCACTGTTATGCATGAGAAGCTCCAAAATAAATCCTTAAAAAGAGACAAAACAAAAAAAAGAAGGAAAATGAATATCTAAGTGATAAATATTGGGTTAGGATTAAGAACAAAAGTAATGACAACAATCAGCAAGATGCAAGAAGGTTAATGATGGTCTGAAAATAAAAAGAGGACCAGAGTAAATGTACTGTTAAGGGTGATTACTGAGTGAAAACAGCTGTGTTATATTGATAGCATACAGGTGGTGTTGGAGAGGCAGGACATCCAAACAAAGATTCATAAAATATACATTTAAAAAATATGCCAGAAACCATAATAAAGCTCCAATTCAAGACAAACTGTACGTCTTAAACTGTGTTGCATTATTTTCTCACATTTCATTTTGCGCAAAATTGTGGCCAAACCATTATTTCTGGAACTGCTCTTCAGATATACATAATGAGAAAAAAGTGGAAAATGTTTACAGGTGCTGTCAATTATATATTTAAAGCATAGAAACTGGCTGTCAGATGTCAGAGACCCAGCTCTTTATTTGTTTCTAAAATGTTTCAGTTCACTTAGATTTCATGTCTGCTAAGTGTGCATTAGAAAGAGATCAGATCCAGAAGGAACTGGACATTTTAGATTTAGAAATATTGCCTGGGAAGTAAGATATATTTATCTAAAATAAATCTTTCAATATGGAAACTTTTGACACGACACATCAACCACTTGATGTGTTAAATCTAGTTTTGCCGTACAGTTTTGGCAAGCTGTGTGTCTTTGACAGCTCACTTTTTAAATCTTGGCAACATGTTTTTATTAATTTTTTTTTTTTTTTTTTTTACTTTTACTTTTTTAAGACTGCGAACATTAAAGTATTTCAAACTGCAACTTCACAAGTTGCTCTGAATTTCTGTTTGGAGTGACATCTCAGGGATCAAAAGGCTGTAGCCAAGTTTGAACACTACATAATAGTAAGTATATGAAGTGGGTAAAATTCTTACTGTTTTTTCTGGCAAACATACTTATCTTCTCACGGGTAGGAGGACTTAGCAGAAAAAAAATTATATTCCCGACCCAACCCATCACTGCCATCAGCATTCATAACCTCTGAGTCAGATCAGAGATGAGCTTCTGTTTCAATTAAACCTTGCTCGCTCCCAGACGACATTTATGCGAGAGGACAACTGATATTTTCACACTGTAATTAGAGGCATAGGTCAGTCCAAAACAGAGGCAGCTGCTGTACACCTAAGTTCTTACTGCCCAGTAAATCAGTATTCACTCAGCTACCAGGAGAGAACTGAGCACCAATGTCAAGTACAGTTACGTGAATGTTTAAATTTTTTTACTTCTAAGAGTTTCAAGATTACATTTTTTTTTCTCATAAAAAGGAATTTAGACATTCAATTGAATTTCAGTTCTGAATCGGTCTTTGAAATAATGTGAAATGGTAACAAAATTTATCAATATTTTGACAGCATCACCAGTTTGTTCAGTTGTTGTTTTACTTTACTCGTCTACGGTGTAAGTCCATAAAAGTAAATTTCAAAAGCAATTACAAAACTTCACATTTCAAGCAATAAAACAAGTTTCACGATGTTCTTCAATGCATGTTTGTGTGCCTTTTCTAGACCCCACATTTTCTGGCATCATATATTTTCCTTTAACTCACTCAAATGCTAAATGCAGGGAAATTTGACTGCATTTAGAGGGAGAGAGATAAACTAATAAAGTGCAGCAGGTTATTTGCGGTTTCATTTTAATGCTCTCAGATAAACAAAAGGTGAATATAAAAGCTGCCATCTTTTCAAGGTGCTGAAAACAATTCATCATGAGAAAATACTGTATGGGTTTAAGCTTGGCTCCACTGTCTCAATGTAAAGTCCTGCACTATTAATAAATCACTTGAAACATTTTTTAATTAAAAACCTGAATTATTTGCTGGTGAGTTAAACACACACAAACACACACAGCTGTCTCCAAAAACTGGTCAGTTTAACTAGACTCTTGAATGATACTATGTGTACTTTTAATGTTTTCTGTCATGAGTGTTAAAAAACAAAACTGGACTTTGAATCTGAATCGTAAACATCTTTGGCTTCAGAATCAAAGTAAAAGTTATTTAATACCAGTCGCATTGATCAAGATAAGGGTCTCTTGGTTTCTAATTGTTGATTCCCTTCAAAGAACTATTTATATGATCACTGTATTTATTGGACCACTAATGTCATTAAAATGTCTCACTTTTGTTTACTGACTTTAGTCACTAATTACTAAAACTAAATTTCTCCTTCATTAGAGTGAATTAGGTGTGTTTGTAAAAACCTTAGACATTTTTATTTGCTTTCAAACCCAACTTTTTATTGTTGCTAAGATGAGATTTGATCAAACTGCCAAATTTCTTAATTTAAAATGCCTATAGGGTCCAATTAGTCACAAATCCCTTCATGTTCAGTACGTTTTTGAGTTTCCCATTTCAAAACTTTTTTTTAAAAAACAAGTCTATTTTTGTCGTCTGTTTGTTGTCTGCCTTCCCGGTGTAGATGTGACTCAGCACACATGCCCACTTTCCTCCCACACCGACTGTACTGGACCGAATAAAAGAGGAGAGGGGTTTGAGAGAGGGAGTGATTAAACATGTCTCTCTGATTCCTCTCTGTGTCTGAGGAAGCTCAGCTGGCTCTAGTTGTGCTATCACCCACTGCAGCGCAGCCTTTTCATCAGATGCAGGTAAATCCAGGGAGGGGTCATGTTGGGCTAAAGGGGGGATAACGAGACGCTCTGCTGACTTCAAAGACTAACACAATGCCAAACTAGGCGGTAGCCGCTTTGTATGCAAAACTGCCTGCAGAAAGCACGAGGGTTGCCGAGTCTTTCAGTCCCCATATGATCAAATTTAGTTTGTTGCTTCAAGGTATTCCACCAAAAGGCTGTCTTTGCCAGAAGTGTTTTAACTATTTTTTTTATTTCCTGGAAAACAAACAAAACGCTGATGACTCATTTCTTACTTAAGGAGGCGTATGCTTTTTTTTAGTTAAACACTTGATCGAATTTCTTTGGCCCTCCCACAAGAGCATAAATTCAAGCAGAAACCAATAGGGTCCAACAGCAGCACTCCATACCTCTTCCCTCAGGCCTCACTTGTGCTGCTATTATTGCCTCCAGCTGGTTGGAGGATGTCAAAATGTGTTATAGTCTCTTTCAGAAATCAATACTGGACTTTGGGTCTCAAGTGGGTGACGGTCTGAAGTGATAACTGTCTGTAGTGTTACAATAATATATTGTATTTAACAAGAGATGTGATGTTGTAGGAGAACACTTATCAAAAAGTAAGAGTTTCTTACACCTCTCATAACAAAGTTATGAGGAATTTATTTATAAACGGATTCTCTTATTTTCAGTTAATACCTGGGCTGTGCAAAGTGAGACAAACAC
>JAUBOC010000089.1:15074384-15095726 GCA_032275365.1 Anablepsoides cearensis
TTTTACACATTGCAGTGTTTCCCCATACCATTATCTGGCAATATCGGACAAAACGTGAGGAATTTTGTGTTTGGTAGTTTAGTTCATTGTTATAACAATGCTTCTTGATAATAAATCTTCTGCCATTGGAAAGTCTGGTAATTTCCCTTTTAAATGGTGCCACATTTGTAAGGAACATGCATTTGTGGGATGAGCAGAGCTGAAGGTTGCACACATGAAAACTCTGCCAAACTTTACTCTGGTGCTTCTGGTACCCCCAGGTTCTTCTAATGAGCTGTTCTGTATAAGATTTACTGCCAAGCAGTATTGTTACAACAAAGAAATAAACTACCAAGGACAAATTTCCTTATTTTTTTTGTGCTAAGTTTATATAAACCCTAATTGGCAGGCCGGATGAACACCAGCTGAATGGCCCTTTGCTTCTTTTACAACAAATTGTAATCTTATTTCACAGAAAATAGTTATTTAGAAACAAAATGGTTATAATTTGAAATGGAATTGTGTAAAAAGGTTGAATTGCTATTTTTAAATGTTATAGATTGTTATTTTAACAGCCTCAGTTTAGAGAAATAAGAAAACTCTGAGTTCAGAATGAATACAGATAATCAGTTATATCCATTGTGACTCACAATTGCTCCCTACCTCATTTTAACACAAAATTGAAGCATTGCTTTCAGGTGAAATGGATAAATGTCCAGTAAGTTTGTTTTTAATACTAAGCCTTTGTGATACAACATAAGCTTACTGAGATTTTCAGGGTTGGATTCTTAGAAACCTTATCTTCTGTTCTACCAGGAAGCTTGTAAAATTGCACCTGTGAAACACGCTTTAGATGATTTCATGGCAGCTTTAACTCTGTGAATAAACTATGTGTCAAATCTCAGAGCGAGTGCATATTAGTAAACATGTTGCTGGTGATGTCGTAATTAATTTTCCACTTTATAGAAATACACGCTATGCTAAATTAAGCTCATAAATGAACGGTTACTTCTCTTATTCGCATACAGAAGAGTTTATTCTCCTGATGTTCCTTCAAACACCCAGAGAGACTCTGTGGTACAAAACCTCACTGTCTCACAGCAGCAAAACTTTTTTTTTCTTTCTGTGTTTTCAGACTTAAAACAAAAATGCAAAGAATAAAAAAACAACAGTTTGCTTTGGGATTCAAATGGTGTTTATTTTAGTTGAAACGGTTATGTTTAGCATTCATTTGTTCAACCAGCTGTCAGGTTTTTTTGTTTGTTTGTTTTTTTCACTCAGCAGTCAGTGACAGCTGGTGGTTAAATCGAGGTATATACACCACAAATTATGAACTTTTGAAAATCAGGAAAGTTTAAGGTCATCCTTTTTGAGAAAAAAATCTGAAGTACTTCCTTAAAAACTGTATCCGTTTTAATTATAGGATGTGTTTAATTACATTTCCTCATATACTGAACTTATAAGGATTTTACTTGACAATGTTAAACATCTTAAAACTTTGACAGGTTACCATTTTCAGAGGCAAGTATTGTGCATCTATTTACAACAGACCAAGTTACCAGACTATGATGAAAAGAAAGATGCATGCTGTGCTTTTATTGTGCTTATAATAAAACAAATAAGAACTCAAGGTGGAAAAAAATGCTTCATTATCTGACATAAAAGAAATCCTTTCTTTTCATCTTGACAGATTTCCGAAAAGAACCATCCATTCAAAGACAGGCTTGTAAAAAGCTACCAGCATCCAAACAAAGACCGCTATTGATCAAAGAGGTTGGAGGAACCTTTAAGTGAGATACATGAACCATTGTGAGAGGAGCATTCAGTGCACACCATTTTGTGGCAAAAGAGCATAAAGACAATGAAGAACCAATGGCCTCAGTTTCTGTCTCCTTTTGATTTAATTTATCGAAGTGAGTTTTCCGCCATTTAATACGTGTCTGTTTCCTGATGTCGGCTTTTTAATGTAATAATGGATTGTTTTATGTGGCACTAATTTATAGGAATGAATGGATTTTGAGAGCTTCACTAGTGTTTTAGAAAATGTGCTAAAAAAGCAACAAAGGAAATCAAATATCAGTCCAACTCAGATATGTCCACAATAATGGATTATAATATAATGATGGAGTAATAATGGTATTTCTGGTAATTAATCATAATGCATTATGCTCAGAATAATCTACATGCCCTGCATTTCACCTCACGCCTAAATGCATCACTGTAAGGCAGTTAGGATTATCAGCACAGCTGCAGATCATATATGCATACAATCAATGCACCAGCAGACATATGCTAGGCTTATCTTGAATAAACATAAGCTATTTTGTAGACGCCTAAATGGCACAACAATGTTGTAGCTGCTGTGTGAGGCAATGCCTGAGGGTTGGCAGGAAAAAAAAATAAATAAATAAAAATTGTTAACTGAAGCTGGGGCTAAAAGCTCCAGGTTTCTAATTGGTATGCGCTTGGCCCGTTTAAGCACAGGTGGACATCAGCAAACACGCTACAAGATACGTATTTATAAAAATATAATCTCTAATATCTAAGTCGATACATACTAATAGGCACTGTTGTTTACATCTGTGTGCGTATATGTGTGTGTAGGTTCGCTAAATACTCCCTGCCTGTCAGCGTCCCCATCCCTGCTTCCGTTTCCAAGTAACTGCAAGATGTAATCAATCCCAGGCTCACACAGCAGGAGGAAATCTATATGGAGGAGACAGCCTTCTATCCCATGCTTTGTGTAATTGGCAGGTTAGAAGTTCATCCTGCCAGCCAGGTCTATATGTAATGTAAAAACTGGCATGCATACTGTTAGACACCAACGTCAAAAAATATCAAACCTTCATAACTGAATCGAGTGTGGAATGTTAATTCATGCTTTTTTTCCCATAAAAAAAACGATTTAACTTCTGCTCGTTTGAGAGGTGCGTGACTCTTGGGGTGAAATCCCTCAAGAGCCTTGTGGGCTGCACCATGTCCTATGCCGCTGAGGAGGATGACAATTTCATTTTTAGGGAGTAATTTATCAGCAAGGAGGAGACAGAGAATTGAGATGTAATGATTTGATTCACTGGTCATGTTGAGAAAGGTCAGAACTAAGATAAATGTCATCACAGTTGAATCCAGAGGAGTTACCAGGACTTCAGGAATAAACACGAGACAGGTATTGACTCGTGGCATGTTAGAGCTGACCCCCGCTGCTTTAAATCCATTGGCCATTGACAGATGATATTAATAAAGACATTCAAAAGGTTAACTTTTATTTTTCTGGCTGAGTTGAGGACATAATGTGGGGATAATGATACCAGTCATGAAAGAAAAAAGTACAAAAGCTAACAACAGAGCACACCAGTGACTGGTCTTTAGCATAGCACAAACAATGTTAAAGCATTCTTTATAAGCTAAAGCATTGGATTATATAGAGCTTTATCCCAGCCCCCCCCCCCCCCCCACCTACACCAACAGTGAGTGATTCAGAACAAACAGGCTTGACTTTTTGTTCCAGGCAAAACAGAGTTAGTCAAAGAAAGAGATGCTAAGAACAAAGGCTAAAATAAAGTAAAGAAGGAGCAGAGAAACGCTTATATCTGATGCTTGAAAAGTCAGAATAAATGACTGACAATAAAAATAAACCATTTTTTTCAGTTACTTTCCTTTTGATGAGTTTACATTTTTACTTGAATTCCTTTGTGGTACAAGAACCTGTTAAAACATTACACATTTCTTGATTTTGTCTGTGGGGAAATTGTTTGCATTTGTGCAAACTTTCATCTAATTATTTTTATTGAAGTGGCCAGAAATAAGTTTTAGGTGAGTAAAAAAAAACATTTCATTGTACATAAATTACACTATGTGAAACTTAAGCCGCAGCTAACAGATGACCTAACATTAAACAGACAGAGTGTTTAAGCAAATCAGTTGTTTATTGTGTTGAAATTTAAAATCTGATGTGAATAAAACGGCTTCTTCTGAAAATGTCCGATAGTGATGGAGCGAAACAGAAAGAATGCATGAGAAGCTAAGATTTTTTTTGGTTTGTTTCCTTTTTTTATTATTCAGAGAGTTCATGTACAGAACACCTTTGACTTTTATATTTTATTAAAAAAAAATCTAGGTGTGACATTTTGAAATTGGGTCTCTCTTCTACAAACATTTGAAGAACACACTATTTAAAGTCACCTGAGTCTGCAGCACCAACAGATAAAAATAAAATTTTTATTATTTTATTTTATTTATTTATTTTTTTGCTGTGAAGCTCATTACTTCTCTTTTCATCTGATAAAAACCAGATGTTAAAACAGTCAGCGGTGGAACAACAAGAAAAAAGTTATTGTAACATATGTTGATCAAATGTGTTGATTGAAAAATGAAAACTTCAGACATGCCTCGCGTGCTCAAGCTAACCTCAAACAGGTGCTTTCCAAGAAGCTGGTAGGATAAGTGGATAATAGCTTTCCTTTAAACTGTGGGGGGTACGAACATGAAGCTTTCAATCAGTTAGACTGACAGAAAATGACTGCGCCGGTGTTACAAAAACTAAAACTCACATGCAATTTTTCACAGCAATGAAAAGTTGAAATTTGCGATTACAATTTTACAAATTCTACAGTAAAATATAAACTAAAACTTAAAAAAATGTATTTAATGATGAATAATTTGCCTAATAATGTCTGTAAAAGTGTGTATGTGTCAACATGCTAAAACCCAAAGAATTACATCAGCTAAGGAAGATATAATTTGTGCTTAATGACAGTGCTTGTATAAAAATGCATGCATTTGTCAGAAACATGCACTTATGTGTGCAGATGCCCACGCATTCCTGCCTGTAAACTGCTGGGATTCACCGTGGACAGCTTAATCCCAATAAATCCAGCCATTTGAATGATTAGGAGGCCCATGCAGCAACATGATCAATACAGAGATAGAGAACAGGATGAGCCATAGGCAGCTAACTCCTCAGACCGTGTTGCGTTCAGGCTACACCACAGTCGGCTCTAGTAAACAGGGAGTAACAGAAAGAGTAATGGGTGAGGGGGGTCTGCAGCGTTTTTTTTTTTTAATTTCTAAACAGCTATGCTTTATTATTGCGTCAAGGGAAAAGGCAGCTGGTGATTCACAGTCACAACCTTTAAAGTGGTCAGTTCTTCATTTAGAAGCGCAACACACAGTCAGCAGCAAACACGCATGCACAATCTGGAGAGCAAACTTGAGGCAAATCTCCAACCCTCAAAGATGTTTGTGTAAGTGAATCTTTCCACAAACACAAATGCTTAGAAAACACCACCACTCTTGACTGCGGCTCATACAGAAACACACAGTATGCTTACTTTGAATCGTCATTCCTCACTATTATGAATGTAATGATTGATGAACACTAATTTTACTCATTGTTTTTTAATATTTGTTTGTTGTAGATTATTTATCAATGATGTGAATCGGCAGAAACATTAAAAAATACATTTATAATTGTTGGTAGAGTGACTGCTCTCTCTGAGCTTTAACTGCATCTTCAGAACCTGCTGACATTATTCTCCCAAAGCCAACCTGACTGCATAAAGGTCAAATGTGTATTTATGAATATGGAATCATGAGAAATAGAATGCAATGAATTCTCTCTCAGTAGTGACGTTGACTCGAGTAAAACAAATTAAATCCTGCACCTACAGACACATCTTGCATCATTCTCTAACGAGCATCGGGGAATGAACAGAGATCACATCTAATTCACAACTGTCAACAATATTCAAGCTGGATCAATTTGTCAGTGTAAAAAAAAATGCATGTTTTCTACAGCCCACAGGTGGCTTCCATACGCCTCACCAAAACCATATTAGTTTTTTTGTTTTGTTTCAATGCAACAAAATAAACAAATTGAGAAGGTGAAAGATAATACTTGTTTTGCCCATGAGCTGTTGCCTTTAAGTAACTGTGGCCGCCTGAGCCCATTAGTTGAATATTCCTGAATTAATGTCTCAAAATAAAAGGCTTTAAAGCCAGCATAAACTCCATCTCCCATAATGCATGCTGATTATGCATGGAAATTCCCCTGTCGGAAAATAGGAGAATTCAGAATTCAAGAAGGCAGCTACTCAACAATCAACTCAACAATAAGTAAAACTTTTACTTTTAATTTTAATAGGATTTCCGTATTATTTATTTCACATTTAGTCAGTCGTACATGTGGTATTTTTTGGTGTTTATAAGAGGATGTGTTAAAATGTTCCATGCAGGAAATACCACGTAGAGCTCAGTCATTGTTTGTTAGCGGTGCTCAGCTGTGAGGAGCATGGTGTGTCATGTTTAGTTGTAGTTAAACTCAAATTGTCAAAGTTAACTATGAATGGCCACCATAACGCTTATGTGACTCTTGCTGAAAATACGTTTGACACCCCTGATCTACAGAGATGGTGGGAAAGTGACTTGGCTAATCACTACTGAGCAGGTGATAAAAACAGTAACTTTTGTCCCTAAGCTGCCACCTTCTGACACTTTAGGGCTTTAAACTCTCTGGACTGACACATCACAACAAACTTGTTATAAGATCACAGAAAATATTCTCTGAAAATTCCCAAAAAACAGATTCTGAAATTTCTAAGCTAAGAGTGACCTGTTATAAACTTTACAATGGTACCCATTTGGTAAAAAACCGAGCTAAGCTAAAAACCAACAGGTTGCATAAAAACTGTTGTCTACAGCAAAATAACAAGAAGTGACAGCTGTGTCAGTAAGCTGGCTTAATGATAACAAATATTTTTGTGGCATTAATTAGTGAAATATTGTTTTTTGTTGGAAATTCATCAACAACCACAATTGTTCATATTGAGAGATTAAAGTTAAAGTGCTTAATCACAAACATGTCTTTAGCATTAATTTTCTTTTGATTTGTTTTGTTTTTCTTTTAACCACTAACAGAGTTGTATATATATCACCTTTAGTGTTTCTGGATTAGGACAGTTGTTGATGAGTTGTTTAATTTACTAAATGTAAAGGTCTTAATGTGGCTGAATGCTGAGATATGACTGTTTACAAGCAATTCAATGTCTCATTGGGTCAAAGTTGTATTTTTTTTTTGTGTCAAAACAAGTCAGTTTAAATTTCTTTGTATTTTCAACACTTGCTATCTTGTGTTTAGTGGTGGGATAAATCCAGAAGGATCACAGGGTAGACACAAATAAACCACATATGCTCACATTCATGCCTGCAACTATTTTTGAGTCATCAATCAAACAGCAGCTGAAACCTAAAAATCCCTAAAGGAGGATCTTATTATGATTTTACAGAGCGGCCCTAGTCATTTAATAGGAAATAGCTTTGATGTAACTTAGCACAAAAAGTAAGGTTTGTATTTGGTAGATTAAATATTTTATTGTAACAATACTTCTTGGCAATGAATCTCATACAGTTAGAAAGCCTGTTCATTTCTCTTTTAAATGGTGCCACATTTGTAAGGAACATGAATTTGTGGGAGGAGCAGTAGAGCTGAGTATGCAGGTTGCACACATGAAAAAAATTCCAATTCTTCTCTGCCAAACAGCCTATTTTACTGTTGCTACTGACATTTGTTTTGAGCTTCTGGTACCCCACAGGAGCTGCCAATCATAAGATTTATTGCCAAGTAGCATTGTTACAACAAAGAAATAACCTAACAAGCACAAATTTGACTATTTCTGCAAAGTATACTTTGTGATTGTCTGTCTGTGTTTGTGATGAGTGCAGCTGGTTAGTATGAACATTTTTCATAAACCAGCAAACAAGCAAGCCAACTACAATTACCCTAATTAGTCGATGATTGCAAAACAATGTCAAGAAGGAACTGCTGTAATATTGAATTTTTTCTATTCACAGTATGTCTCAGTGTTTTGATCTATTTTATATCTGACAGTATCACTTTTGGTTGAAGATGTATAGGATCAACCACAATCTCTCCTAATCTAATCTGCAGGGGTTTTTTTTCAACTACTTGCAGTCTGTCGATGTTTGGAAAAATTTTTTTGACTTTTTTTCCTTTATTTAATATCATCTTTCTTTTTCCTATAGATAGGAAACTCAGAAGGTATCTAATAGTTCACGGCTTTGGTTCTTTTACCTTTTCATGGTCTCTTAAGGGCTGAGATATGTATAAGCTTTACTTTATTAAAACAGAGTCTCAACTTCAAGAGTGCTTTCTTTTTAGGAAAATGTCATGGTTCCAAGATTTCTTCTCCTTTTTCTCTATGTGCAAAAAGCAGAAACTGTACATGGGAATTTTATATCCTAAATTGTAGTAATGTTTACAATTTTCTATTAAAAGCATTATCTTCATAAAGCTTTTTCTGTCATGTCTCTAGTGTGTAATCTGTTGCCAAATTGGGAAGAAGAATATAGAAAATTAGACACACAGCTTGGTCATTTTGAATCCAATTCCGGTGTTTCAATTTTTTTTCTCTCCACAACACTACTGCAGAGTCCCAATAGAAGCACAAGAATCAGTCACAAACAGCAGAATACGTGAATTTCATAGTAGGGTGTGCATTTATTGCATCAAGTGTGCATGAAACCGTTATGTTGTTTGAACAACTAACCCGGGTTTATCAGTACCAGCCCTCATCATCTCAGCAAGGAAAAAAATTGAGCCTCTGGAGATTGGTGAAGAAAGCGGGAGGGCAGAATTAACGCTGAAGAGACCACCCACTGAGGGAAGGATGAGGGAAAACTGCAGACAAACAGCATGACGTGAGGAGTGGGATGAAAGAAGTGAGAAAGACCCAGGACATAGCAAATGAGCGAAATATCTTTTTCTTGCACATCGACCCTCAGGTCACATCCCTCTCCAACCACCTACCACCATCCCACCATGTACTAAAACTTGCCTCGGTGCTCATCACACCAGGGACACCAATGAACAAAGCTGTAGTCCTGCCTACTTCGCTGCGTGAAACGTGGTGAGAATTATGTTATTTGATTCCCAACCCAACCTCCAACTCAACAATTTGCTTTTCTATACTTTTTGATCCTGCACGTTTAAATAAAACCACCCAACGAAGGGCAGATTTTGCAAACATCCGGCAAAGACAGCCACCTGTGTTTTCTTTTCTGTCGTGTTTTCTTAGGATCACAGATGAAATTCGGCTGTTGAGCTAAATCCGGTGTATTTTCATTCATGTGTAATATGATATGTTTTTCATTTTCCCAATTTGCTGTTGCTCAAATCCCTTTCTGGAAATTAGACACCCATGCTAATTTTTTTTACAGATGCTGAAAATACTGGAGCAGTTTCTAAAATAGCCGTGTTGCAGTTCTCTATTTATTCAAATTATATTTGGAGGAGAACATTTGTCTGTGACATGCATATTCTTCAAATACAAAAAGTCAAAGAAAACATCTTTATATTTAAGAAAGTTGGAATAACACACACAATTTAGCCCATTTTGTCCCATAACTGGTATAATTTCTTTTGAACTTGGCTCAGCCAAAATCAAACAGGAAGTGACATCAAAGAGGAACTCTTCAACAAAGAAAACTCTCTGGTCTTTGTTTATTGAAACAATATTATCTGAACTCTGACTCATCTTCATCTCTCACTGATAGTGACTCAAAATAATTTAAATAAACATCAGATTCTTCTCTACAGCCTGGGTTGTTGGCTGTTGTAGCAACGCTCTGTTCACATGCAGACATCCCCCTTTGACATCACTTCCTGTTATTTCACAGGCAAATATCTCACTCAACTGAGCGACATGAAATTTATTTTGCAATATTTTATCAATGTCCTCTTTCTAAAAATGCATCCATTAAAAAAAAGTATTTCATGAAAAGTATTTCATTACCTGTAAACTCAACTTTTATTTTGACATAGCCGTTATTGTACTTTACATAACCTGATCATAAAATTATTTTTTTTAAAGTTGTCAACCTAAAACACTTTTTATATTTTTTGCACAGTTTGGACAGTTTTATGAATGGCTTAAGATGGTGTAAAATTAATAATGTAGTAGGAAAGAAAAAACAAACACTGCTGTATAAAATTAGTTTTTGACTTTAAGAGACAAAACATTGGGTTTGAAACTAAGATAATGTGAGCTTTTACATGAATTCATTAGTGCAATATCTTTTCCTTGATTGTCTGACTTAACATTGTGAATGATTTAAATTCTAACTGGTTCAAAACAAGCAACAACACGACCGCTTAAACTTTATTTTTTTTATTTTAATATAAAACCTGCTACTTATAATGAAAATGAAAATCATTAAGGTTTCTGCTATTTTGTGGTAATAGTAAAATACAAAATGTGAAGCTTATCAGTCAGACTCTAGCATTCTGTGTTAGTCTACCTTTTTTATTAGAGTCCTCTGTGCTTTGTTTATTCTATACTGTAGCTCTGCCATGCCTGCTTCCCCTGCGCTGCTGGAGATTCTGCATAAACAGTCTCTTAAGCTCCCACACCCAGACATCATTGACCCATATCTTCCTAATGCAAGTCCCCCTTGGGGTGAGATAATATCATCCCTGCACGTTCTCTGTAGCGGTCAGCGTATCATTATGTGGGTGAAAAGGTCACAAAATGCAAGCTATATTCTGGGAGTGCAAATATTCATTTTAGGCTAATTCTTCTTTGTACCAATAGTTGAATAAGTGTTTAGGTAGTAATGAAAAGACTGCTGGGAATAGGCTATATATATATCACAATGTCCATTAGCTAAAAATACATTTTAGATGGATTTTTTGACCAAAGTCCAACAAGCTACAAGTGTTTGATTTACAATGCAATAAAGCAAACAGGCACTGCCAATTTTATTTGATAAGAGATACAGCCAGACTTAATCAGAAATGCCAGAATGACTCGGCAATTATGGGAACAGACAATCCGTTGTATTTAAAATGCAAATGCCAACATTAACCTGCCGTGCCGTTCTTGTTTAGTGCGAAACGCTTCACAGATGTCAAGCAGATTTTTAAAGTATGTGTTTTACCTTATGACTCAAGACTGGCAACTTAAGGCATATTAATGAGCAGAAAATAGGTGATGCTTCAAAAATACTTCAGCGTAGTGCATCGGTTTGCTCATTTGCGTCTAGTCTGATACTGGTAAACCTCGCGGAAACTTGGTGCCTGGTTCAAGGATGCTTAAGTAGAGGAGACGCAGCTGTTTGAAAACATAAAGGCAAAGGAGTGGCTGCCTTGATCCCCAAAAATCACTCATCAGCCTCCAGTGAGCCAATCTGCTCTGAACACTGAGAAGGATGAGGACAGTAGCAGCTTTATTGACCAGTGATGAAAGAGAAAAGGCGACTAGTTAGTAAGACTGAGCTTTAGATCACTCCAGGGAACGCGTGGACACCCATCCCCCCCAAGCTTGAATTCAAGTGTCTGGCCCTGAGGGAAAGAGAACTTAGGCACACTTTCACGCACTGTGCAACCTGGCAATTTGCCCTGTTTCACTGTGCAATCATGTCCTCATCCTACGAGGTGGGCTAATCTGAAAACCACACACAAACATATTAGCAATGACTCACACACCCACACTTTTGCACTTCCCATGTTTATGATAATGAAAATTAAAAAGATGAAAATAATATGGTTGCACTAAAACAAGTATGATTTTGGAAGTTTTTGAAAAAAAAAAAAAATTATTGCCTAAACCTTGTTTTTGATATGATCAAGATACTGTATGATGCTGTATGATACATTAAGACACATATGATAAAAGATGATTCAATATGATATAAACCTGAAATCTCCTCAGGGGAAATCATGCTCAGACGCTTCATTTAAAAGTGTTTGTAAAGGTCTGGTTCATGTCGACGCGAGCGGCTTTGTTTTTTGATAACGAGAAGCACACTTGGAACAGAATCCTGTGCGCCTACAACTAAAGCCAAAACGCAGATTGCAGCGGCACAGATCGCACGCTGTTCCTCTGTGCGAACATAAAGCATTCAGTGGGTGGAAGACTTTCGGCGCCGTCTGAAAAGAATTTGGGTAAAAGAAAACCGGGCCGGGCCCCTCTGTATCTCATCGTGCCCTTGAAGAGCTCCTGTAGCAGCAAAGCAGAGTGCCAAAGAGAGGTCTAATCACCCTGTGACAAATCAGCCTCTTTTCTAGCTTGTTTTTCATTTGGATAATGCAAGCCTCCTCTTCTAAGAGATAAAACAAGCTTTTCTTTTTTTTTTTTTTTTTTTTTGGAGTGGTCTTTACACAGACAGATTAAATGTGATCACCTTGCCAACACATCCGGAGAGATTGCAATGATCAACAGGCAGAAGAGAATAATGATGATCATATGCATGATAATAGCCCATACTGAATAGCTTCATGATCTGTTCATAAATCACAACCTACTTCCCGCCCTGAAGGACACGATTTTACCCTTTGGCAGGATTTACAGAAGAGCAATCGGATTTTTTAACCCCTGTGTAACCTAGATTAGATTATCTCAACTGAAAATATAAAAGCCACTTTGAAAAAGGGAGTGTCACCTTGTGTTCAACATGTTCTTATTTTACTCGTTTTTTAGGATTTTTTTTTTCTTCGTTTTTTCTTTTTTTTTTTTTTTTGAATGCCTTCAATGTCAGCTAAATATATGCAAACTGGAGCGCACACAGCAAGGTTGAGACTGCATAAATATTACAATAAGGTTAACAACCCAGGGCAAATAATGGCTTGGCTTTCAACAACAAAACATTGAATACATGAGAGGGGCTGAGTTGGAGGCAGAAGCATTGTAAAAACACTTTATGTAGCCCCTTAAGATTTATAAAGCGCTGTAAAAAAAACTATGTTTACAGGCATTTAGGTTAATATAAATGGGTCTGTCTGGTGGACATAAGCTCAGGAAGTGTTCAAACTTGCATAGAGGTTATGAATCTGGGCATAAAGTACACTGCTTAATAGAAGTCAATGAAATGCTTCTGGCACATTGCCAGTGTTTCATATTTCTGATAATCAGACAGAGTTTATGCAGGTCAGTGATCCAAAGCAGACAAAGCCCAAAGTAGCAACCTCTCTTGAGTCAAACCAGTTTACGCTCAAATTAAAACAAAACAGAGGAACTATTTTTTTAATCAATTAATTAAATAATTAGCAACAACCATTTTTTTTTCTTATTATCAGTTACTGGCAGTGTACGCCTGCGAGTGAGACCTCTGGCTAGTTCAGGCATTACACACAATCCTTCGGCATATCAGCCCCTTAGCTAATTTATATGAGAAGAAAGGTGCGAGATGAGAGAAAATGCGAAATGAGGGCACACTGTTAGAATGAAAAAGAGGCGCCAAATGCAAGAAACGGAAAAATAATTAGCAAACAAGAGGAAGCGGTTCTTAACATTTATACTGTAATGAGCAAGCCTCCCGAGATGGAACACGGGCAAAAGGAGTAGAAAATGTAAAATAAACACGAACACATCAGGAGCAAGGAAATTGCGGCACTGGCTCGCTCTGCTCTTGGCAGGATCGTCGGTGTTCAACAAAAGCTACGATGGAGAGAACTGCAAATTGAAGGTTGGAGCCTCAGCAGGTTGCTATGGCTAATTTTGTGCTCCGGATGTGAAAAGCAGAAGAGCTGCCAGACGACTAATCCACTCTCCTGTTGATGAGGAGTAAAAGTCACTCTCTGTTTTTTTTCTTTTTTTTGTGATGAAAAGGTCACACTCATCACGTTATACCTTGTCCTTTGCAATGAAGCTTGAGAGGGAGAAATAATACTCAGCGATTTGCATCAATGCACTGAAATCCAATTTGCTTCTAAAATGTTATTAGTAGAGGCCCTGTTTCTTTATTAGACTTATGAACAATCATTTGCAATCAATAACGCACTTCCTTATCACCACTCCCTGTCTTTGACTGATACTTGGCTGTTTACCTGTCCATGCAATTCACACATCTTAATGAAAGAAAAGCTAAATATATGCTCATACTTTGCTATTTTCAGGAGAAGTAGAAAGTTATAAAAGGGCCAAGCAGCGACTAACTTCATGGCTTCAAAAAGACAAGCAGAAAAAAACACATTTACACCTCATTATTAAGGCTAAAACCTATCAATTATTTTTCATTTTCTGTTTCTGTGGGTGTAAAAAGGACAGATGTCAGCCAGCAGAAGGTAAAAAAAAAGAGAAAAAGAAAGTAAACTTAAAATCAATTCTGAGGAGTGTTCTGAAAGTGCAACGTAACACAAAGAGTTGAGTGTGGTCAAAAGCAGAGGTCCAGGCCTGCTAGCATTATGTCTTTTATATGCACAGCAAAAGGTGTCATATAAATGCTCAATTTGAGAGCTTTTTTTTTTTTGAGAGTAAAAAAAAAAAAGTAAAAGCAATAAGGCTTGTGGAACAAAGGACACATTTTAGTTACTTTAAGAATTGCTGTTCAAAAACTGAAATCAACATGTATACTGCAGTAGTGTATGGTGGCTGTTCAACATGTGCTCCAACATTACATACAGCAATATTAATAGATTACACACATTAAACATGTTTAAATCCTTTATAACTGTTAAAGGAATAGCAATGATGTACTGTGTTCATTAATTCACACATGGCATATTTCCTGCATGTAATAAGGACACTTCAAATTTTATTTTTTTTTTCAGTTGTGTGCCCTAAACATCAGACTCCTGTGATTTGTGCTGAGTAGCTAAAAAGACATCCCTTTCTTTGTTCATTACAGCTTTTAGAGGAGAGAGGTGAAGTCATTTAGAAAATGGATCCCCGCAGGGAATCAAATAAAGGCTTGGTCATTTCAGACAACATGCTGAAACAATTCTGACTCAGACGTTTTCCCAGGATTGTTGTGCTGTGAGTGAAACCAACAAGTTGACATTTTGCCAGGAAAATGATACAACTCTAAGGAAAAATAGGAACTGTTTTGAGTAACAAGTGATTTCTGTAAATCCTCATGTGAAAACAGTGTAGCAGTGTTGCATGCACGGAGACATATGTTTTAAATCCTTCTTTTTAACATTTAAACCATTCTATTAGGGTTTATATAAAGTGGAACTGCAATGCTTTGGTCTAAATTCCTCCCTTTTGTAACTCCACAAGCCCCTTTTTCACCCCTTTTCAGAGGTGTGTTTCAGATGAACTCATTTTGAGACTGCCTTTTTAAATCCAAATGAGTAGTTTCACATTACGCCCCCCTCCAGCTATCAGAGTGGACCATTGTAGCTTGATAGCAAAAATATGACTATAGCATCGCATAAACTTTTCATTTACAAATTAGTTAAAAGATGTCAAAAAAGAAGACTTTTCCATCCAGACTTACATGTTGGAGTCAGAGCCTGAGCCAGAGGAGAATGAAAAAAAAAGTTATAGAGAATAGAGAAAACTGAACAAGTTGAAAATTATGACCCAGACAGAATATAAAATGCTTATGCAGCACCGGGAGAGACTAAATTCAATGTTTCTACACTCCTAAATATTCCAAGTTAACAATAAAAAGTACTTAATGGCTAAAACAGTGGTTTTTATGTGATATCTCCCCTTTGGTATATGCTGGCCTTCTGCCAAAGTACAAACAGCATGCATGCTGTGTAAATGATGCTTCAAATATGTTTGTGACCATAAACAGTTGTTTGTGTCATTGCACTGTTAATGACAGCTTTACCAAACCTACCACTCTTCTAGTCTAAACTCTGTTCTCCTTTAGAAAAAGCATAATTTTAATTGGGTTTATGGTATGTTCAGAAAAAAAAAAACACATTCTGTTTTGTCACAGTTTCAGAAACTGCTGTTTGGATGTGCTGTGATGGAAGTGGGCCCTTTTAGGCAGGAGAATGTTTCCCAGAGCCCCACAGAAGAATCTCTAGGTGCAGGACAATAATTCTCCAAACTTTCCTAATTCTTATAAGAAAGAGGATTTTCGATCGGCCTGACCCTATACCCTACAAACCCCATAGGATCCCCTTTTCTCAGTGTAAAGTACTCCTAAATGACTTCTGTGTGGTGAATTAGAGGAGTAAACAAAAGAAAAACAACCGAAACTTAAAATAAGCTGGAATCTTACAGCTAGTCAATAGGGCACCCTAAGGTTCATTACACATTTCCCCAAAACAGTCAGAGCTGTTTGTGAGGCACATAACATCTTAGCCAAGTGATTTTACTATTGTTGGCTTAAGAATGAGAAAAAAATATATATTTCAACAATAATGGTGTAGTTTCCTGGCTCTGGTTCCTCGAAGTCTTGAATCAAAACACTTCAAACTCACCTTTATTTTAGATTTGCAAGCAATCATTTTAACAAAGCAAGTAAAAGAGAAAAAAAAAGTGATTTGGACACTAGAAGCATTTGCAATGATACAGCATCGATGAAATATATAATTGTATCATGATAAAATCATGAGATAATAACTATTAAATTACCATGACGGATTTGCTGCTAAAAAAAATCATTGCAGGCAAAGCAAAAAAAAGTGCATATTCACCATTATTCAGCTAAATTTAATTCTCACTGTCCATGCATTAATTAAGACCTTTGGGAGCAAATATTTAATAGCCCTGTTACAATCAAGGTCTGTGGTTCAGTAATAATCAACCTCAATCAATAACGAACACAGCCCAGCGTATCCACGGTCAGACAATGTCAAGGGCAACTCGCACACCTTGGGACTGAAGTCTTATTCTAGTTCAGGCTCCCTTTCAGTCGCTCCTTTTAAAACCAGCCTCCAGTTCTGCAGCAACAAAGTTTCACCTCATTTCCTTTTCAGCAGCACGGCATCAGGACGAACCCATTCAAGCTGCAGACAAAAAGCTTTGCCGAGGTGTCTCATATTAGGGTGCAATAAATGAAGCAGAGTCAGACTCTGTCGGATTAGTGGAGGCTAAGAACCGCTAAGGTTCGCCGCGATGGTAAACACTGAACTGGCATTGACAAGACTGAAAATTTAGGACTAGTAGGCATTACAGGGCTGTCAAGAATTATTGATGGCACATTCCAAGAGCCTTTTCAGTTTAGACCTTGCACTCTGACGGAGGAGCACTTAATCTGAGATTTACAGCATTTAAGGCAAAATCCTAAAAGCCACAATCCTGTTCTTTATTGGCGGGGATGACAACGAGCCTCTGGGGAGCATCACGCACAAAGACACACCAACAGACAAATGTATTAACTTTCCTAGGACACTTTATTGAATACAAGCGGTGGCATGATCCAAATGTAGCTCAGAAAGAAACCAGTTTTTAACAACTTACTCGGTGCTAAGTGTGGATTTTCAAGCTAGAAACTGTTTTTAAAAGCTCCCTCCTATATATTCTTAAATCGGTAAAAGCAGCTTGTCTCAATGCTCTTTATATATAAAGCAAACCAAGCCAAAAGATTAACTAATTACAGTCTGCCCTGAAAACATTCAAAATATATATTGACATGAAAATAGGGTAGTGTTATACAAGCAATAAATACATTTCACAAACTTAAACACGGTACAGATATGGCCTCAGGAGGTAATGATTTTAAAATCCATAACAAGCAAACTACCAAAATGTGAGACAGACAGACACACGACTCACACTGCAATGATCTCATCTCCATTTGTCGTAGGAGAGCCAACAAAAGCAAAGGAAACCTCAGCAGCTGCAGACGTGCAGCGGCTTTGACTTCCATGCTGATGTCTTTCCTCTCCTCAAACCTCAAGAGAGAGACATAACTGTGAGCGGTCTTTACAGCTCGGCTCCTTTTTTCTGTTGTGACACAGATTTAAACGGAATAATCCTGTCCCTAATCCACGATACAACCTCTGTTTTATACATCAAGCGGAATCACGTTAGGCCACGCAAGCTTTCGTAAAGGGACTGGCTGTACGGTGCAGAGGCGCTGCTCAGTTCTCAGTCCTATTTTTATTTTATTTTTTGCAAACAGGATATGAAATCCCTGCATGCGGGCACTAGCATTCAAAAGCAACGCTCCAAACACCTCCCTCAAGAGACTGGTTTCATCATGTAGGTATTGACTTATTGAGAGGGAGAAAATTATCGCTCCTCTGACAAATGCTTTAAAAGCCACCCCTGCTTTCCTGCGTGCGACTTTATTTTCATGCCCCCAGCACTCCTGCTCCCATGTCTCCGATCTGTTTCTCTCTTGTCAACAGGTGGACAGAGAAAAATTGTTTTCTCCAAGTAGGAAGCAGTTGCCATATCAACCAATGCAATGGATCAAGGCATTGCATTACAAACTGAAATTCAATACATAAGTAAGAAGGAAGCACAATACATAGTGAAGTCATCTTGTTATAGGTTTCTTGAAGAAATGTCAGACATGGCTACGCAGAAAAAAAAATGTGGGAAAAAAAAAAAAGATATGGAAGTGTGTCATGCATTCACATTCTGCACACAAATTGAATGCTAACCAGCGTGCAAAGCCAGTAACAAAAGTGCCCACACTGTTTGTGCCGGAAGAAACGTGACCGTGTCGTTAAAAGGAGGCTTTGTTAGGCCGGCCGAGTGATCACACAGCGAGTCAGTGAGGGACAGTTATTCTGTCAGGAGATGCCTTATTCTCCGAGCCCCGTTTCTTCCTGGTTTCACGGGCTGCTGGGGTGTTGCTAAAGGGAGCTGGCACTGCCAAAAAACAAAAATGATGCCATCTCCTTGACAGACATCCTCCTGGTGTCCAAGTGAAAAGAAAAAGATAGTTCTGAAAGGCTGACACCACTTCCTCCATCTCTCTACCCCTCGCTCCCCAAGAGTCACTTTGTTTCTTCCCCTCTCGGTTTTTGGCATTGTTTGGGCATTTTTTTCAAGTATCTGTTGCTTCTCCTGTCGTTGTGAAAGTAAAAAAAAAAATCTCTGCACGCTGAAACGTTTTCCTTATTTCCCCCCTTTTGTCCGACCTGCCGAAATCGCTCCTCCTGGTGTTGCATTAAATTTTTTTGGTTGTTGCCCTGAAAACACTTTTTGCTGCTTTTCTGCTGAAAACTTAAGTACCTCACTGGCACCTATTCTTTGTCTGAGGGTTCGTCCAATTTCTACCAAGAGTCGCAAACACTTTCTTTATGAGTGCACCACTTGCACCATTGTCATTTGAAAGTCAGTGGGTGGGCGAAGCACCTGGCAGTGTGAAAATGTTCTTATGCGCTTTCCTTTTATGAACCTGTATCCAAGTCTTTGCAATCAAACACTCTGCAGTTGTTTTAACTGGAGTTACGATGCAGCCTGGGTGTTTCAAGGCTGATTTTTAAGCTGTTTACGAAAAAGTGAAGCAAGATCCTCCACCTCATTGATTTTGACACCACACCTGCAGTTTTATTTCTACTCTCTCTGAAAACAAAAAGAAGGGGGAAAAAAGACCCTCAGGCATGAGGCTTGGTACAGTGATTATCTTCAAGGACTGCAAAGAGAATTGGGACTCTGAGAAGGTTTTAGTATATACATGGAATTCATTAAAAAGACGAGAGTATGCATTGTGGAATTCCCTTACGTGGGAGTTGAGGCATATGCTCAAAATATTTAATGGCACTTATATTTCACATCATGAACGTGTGTAAAATTATTTCAGTTTTCTAGAAAATATAAACACACTAAGTTACCTCATAACACACTCGTTGAGTCATTTTACATTTCTAAGACAGAAAAACTTACTCATATGTATTTTTTTATAGATTACCTCTCTCCTTTTTGTCTGTTTTCTTGTTGGCTCTGTTTCCCTGTGTAAATGTGCCCTCCATGCCTTTGTTTTGGTAAAACACAAACCTAATTTTGGACCAAATCCTAACCTTTACACTCGCGGACCTCTGAGGTCTGCTTCCCCCAAGTCTGTGAAGGCGCACAAAGACGGGGAAGTGTAAACAAGGCTGTTCTGACTCCAACAAAATGCTCACAAAGCAAGCAAGGATCATGTCAGGAAAAAAACCTGTTGGGAACTTTAACACGGGGACTATTAGGGTTGAAAAGATGTCTAAATATCATTCCATTTAAATTGGGTTAATTTTGTCTATAAAAATAAATGTTTTGCAGATGTCTAAGTATGAGTTCATTTAGCCAAAACTGACCTGCATTGGATTCCAGCTCAGATTTCAAGAGCCAGATTTCTGAACAAAGTGACTGTGTTATATGTGACACTGGTATAACCATTAAATTGTCATAATAAGTTTGTAAGAAAAAGTTCTTGGGTGTTCAGATAGCTTGATCATATTTGTTTTGAACACTGAAATTGAGTCTACTGCTTATTTTTTTTAGGTTAAAACATTTACCCACTGGTTTTTCACAGCACATACTGTATGTGAAGCTGTTTTAGTCTATTTTTAAATCAAACACAGCATGGGTTGTAACATGTTGAGGCCAGTCTTTTAGTCGTTTACTGATTAATTCCTTCAAAATTGGGAGTGACATAAACACACAAGGTTTGCAGTGCATTTTTAACCCTTTGCGCAAACATGGTTTTCTTTTAAAGGTATTTCTATGCATTGTTTCCAAGCAGACATACTGGCACAAAGGAGGTACAGATTCTCCTATTTATGGATTTTCTTTTTTTTTTCCCCTCAAGCTTTCGACTACTCAGAAACTCAAGCACAGACGCCAGTAAGACAGGAAGGCTTGGGAAAAAAAAGTTGTTTTGGTTGGAGACTTTGCTCCTAATTAGTTCTTCTGTGCCCTGTTTCCGAATAGTTTTAGAGGTTTTGTGATTCAATTTCTTTCTTTATTGGTTGTCACTCGGTTTGTTGCAGTGGTTCTAATGACTTTTGGTCTCATTGTTCTTCTGCGGTTCTCCTGAACACAGTTCCTTCTACACTACTCTTCTACTCTTGGTCTTCATGCCCAAATCTCCTAAAAGTTCCTAAAACCAAGTTGAAGATTTGTGAAAACATAAAAATACAGCATGCCCACTTGTCAAGCTTTCCTACCTAACAAATGCACAATTTAAATCAGTCATTTGCTTTCTGACTAATGTGCTCAAAGTACAAGGATTATTACAGTCATTGTGAATCATCCTCTGCAGATCTTAAACATCTGCATAAAAAGTAATTAATCTGTAGTCATTATCTCAGTTTGAACTTAAGCAAAGGACAACTATTTTGTTACAGGAGTCATTTCACTAATAATTATAAATAAAGCTTTTTCATCAGAAATTGTGTACCACACACTGATTAAATACCAAGTTTGGGTCCCATTATCACGTACATTTGCACTTTGAGCTTTCACTGCCTTTGTAATTCTATACACTCTGATCTTTATTTCATCACAGAGACACGACTGAAGCATGAAAAGCTCAGCTGATGAGCTTCACTCAGCAGATTTTGAGAAACAATTAAAAAAAGAACCAAAATGTAAAAAAGTGCAGATAAACAAAGCTGTACTGAGTTTTTATAACACATACACAATTAATACTGTGTGGTGAACACTTATATGTATGTTTACATTTGTTTTCACACCAGAATGTAGGCTTTTATTGTGAAGGTTTACT
>JAUBOC010000089.1:15097327-15108480 GCA_032275365.1 Anablepsoides cearensis
CAAAGCTCTCGATTTACCAGTCGGTCTACGTTCCTACCCTCATCTATGGTCACGAGCTTTGGGTAGTGACCGAAAGATGAGATTGCGGATACAAGCGGCCGAAATGAGTTTCCTTCGCAGGGTGTCTGGGCTCTAAGACTGGGTGTATTTCTAAAATAATTGCTCTTGTTATTTTGGTTCTTAATTTTTACCTTTAATTATTCTCTTTCTCATTGAGCCCTGAAGTGCAACTAATGAGGTTTTAGAGAACACAAAATAGCTCTGCACATGACTGAGTATCTCTTTCTTCTTGTTAAACCTAACAAAAACAAAACACAAAGCAGATCTCACTTTATTTGTCCATCAAGGTGGACTGTATGGAAACCAAAACTTCAAATTCCTGAGAATCCGCTTGTCAGAGAACCACTTCTGTCCATAAATTCCACTGCGATGAGCAGCAACTTAATTTCCTTCTTATGACGTAAATGAAGAAACAAGCTGGAAGAGAAACTGCTCACGGCCTTTTATTACTTTGCCTTTGAGAGCAAACTGACTTATGGCAGAACAGTGTGCTTTGCAGGATGCTCAGTTTCAACAGGGGAACTCTTCAGAGAGTAATAAAAAACCAGCTGATAAAATCGTTGGCTGGCCTTTGCCATCTCTGGAAGATCTTTGCAGCATTAGTTGCATTCAGAGAAAAAAAAAAGAAAATCCTCAAAGACGCCTCTCATCCAACATTACCTCTTCCACCGTTTTACCCCGTGGAAGGTGCAAAGTTCAATGAAGACTCAAATCACTGGATTAAAAAATATTTCTTTTCATGGAGTAGAAGAAGACTGAACAGTAGCAAACAGAATCACCAAATTGTGACCTTCACCTCATTTTTACAGTACTTTCACTGCTCTTTTATATTCATTATTTTGTTTTAGACATAATTGCAGAACTCTTCCAACAAGAAGCTTCTAAAAAAATTATATCGTGTACAATGATAAAAACAGGGATGTTAAAACATTTCATTTTGTAAGTAAGTTGTAGCTCATGCTGAGGCGTTTGTTGCTTCAGGGCCACCTCAGATTATTGTAGTTTTTACAACATTTTGGTTTGGTTTTGAATGATGATTTATAGCTAAAAACTCTTCAAGGCAAGATTATTTAACACTTTTACTGTCCTTGTAATATTTTATTATATTTATTTATTGTATTAGTTTTGGTGAGAGAAGAAAACAAGCATCAAGCAGCTTGTGTTTTTCACAGCAACAGCACAAATAAAACTGCAGATTTAAAAGGATTCATCAAAATTTAAAAACATCAAGGTAAGACATGATATATATAAAATTATATATACAGTATATATATATTTTTTTTTCTTCATGGTCAACTTCACTGAGAATTGGAAAAAGTCATTGTTCTCTCATTTTGAAAATTACAAAATGTAAATTTTCCAGCCCATCCTCCAACCAAACCGGCAGGTAAACTTCTGGTATGGCCAACAGATGCTAAAATAATTATCCTGTGTCACTGTTACTACAGGTTAGGAGGAGAAAACAATTTGTCTCTATTGTGTTCAATCTGACTAACATCCTTACAGTCCTGTTTGATAAAACAGGGGAAGCAGCACAAACAAGCATTTCAAACCGCAAAAGCTCGTCTCCTGGACTATCCAGTGCTGTCGGCTCCAGATGCCATTCAGGTTAAGAAGATAAATTAAGGAGTTCTGGAGCTGGAATGGGACTGTCACAGAAAGCCTCTGGGTCCTGCCACAAGAAACTCAGGACTACTCACCAACTGATGAGTGACACTGGTTTGGCTTTGCAGCTGAAATTGTAATATGTCCTAATGTATCAGAGGTTTAAGGATTAGCTTAAACATATGCTTCAGAATGTGTCCAGAAAAAAGGGTTGAGACAGTAATATTTAGTTGTTTTTGGCTTGTGTGTCTGCTTTATGTGTTTGTGCTCTAGTTGTGGCTCACTAACAACTGTCTACAGTCTAAATAGGATAAATGACACAGTGAGACAACTCCAGCTTTAACACTGAGGAGGCCTAAGGCTGCTTCAACAACGCTCCGTCACAAAGACGGCTTTACCCTGCATCAGAACAGGGCAGGTTTCGCAATAAGAGATCACAAAGATAAACGCACAAGTAAAACAGAAACTAAAATTAGGTCAGTAAGTTCAGAAATGATCAACATCCACTTTATAAAATGTTTTGAAGGACAAAATACATTAATGAACAACTAAAACTTCTATTTCATTTGTGTTTAGAGCTGAAAAAGAGCTGTATTCAAGCTTTTCTATGAACTGAATTCTTAATAAAAAACATCCAGTGATGCATCATAACGGCGTAACAGTAAAACCTCCTGAGCTCGCGCTAATTACACTTGCAAAATATTAATTAAAATACATTCACAACTGCAAAATGTTACAGAAACATTCACGCAGTCAGCAGCCTTATGTGAGTCGATTTTCCTTTCTGCAGCAGCTGTGTTGTTTTCACCCTGTTATATTTCAAAGCACCCACGTAGGGTTAGGTTTATATTTTGTTATTTTTGTGAATGCTGTCTCAGATCCATGCTGTTAATCATTTGATTCAAGCTAAACCCCATTTTACATGAACAGGCAAATATCCAGTGCTGGAAAAAACAGCAATGTGGCTCAGTTTGAGCAACATATTTAGCTTACTTTAGCATGAAAAAAAACAGCTTTTTTATTTTACAGGTCCCTGAGTGAAAGTTTGGCCTGTGTAATTGCTGCATGATTACAGTTTGTTTCAATCTTCAGAAGAAGCAGAATTTTGTTTTGTGAACTTTTGCTTTTGTTCTAAATGAGTCTAGATAGATTTTGCCTCAAAACCCACCTTGTGTTACAGATTTTTTAATGTAACTGCAAAACAAACTCCTGCGTTTTAAAATTAAAGATTAAAAATGTAAACATGGCACAAAATAACAGTGCTCCTTATAGCCGACTTAAAGGAGCAGCATGCAAATCCAGTTTTTAAGCCAATAAAAACATTTTGTTGTGTACCTGGAGTCTCTAGTGCAGAAAATTTGAATTTAGTCTCTCCCAGTGCGGTGTAGATCCGGTAACTTTACATTATGTCATATTAGGTCATATTTTACGATTATTACATTACAGAATTTGCAACAGAAACTCTAAATAAGGAGGACTTACCAACCAATTTCATAATTTTTCATTCTCCTCTGGCTCTAGGTCAGACTCTGGTTCCAACATGTAAGGCTGGATGGACAAGTCTTCCGTTGTTTACATCTTTTGTAAATAAAACGTTTCTATGCAGCTATATAGTCAGAAAAATAGTAGGGTGGGAAGCACCTGGTTTGGGTTTAAAGAGACAGCCTCAAAACGAGTTGATCTGAGATACAGTTCAGATAAGTAATAAAAGAGGGCTTTGTGGAGTTACAATAAAGAGGAATTTGGACCAAAGCGTTGATTTAAATTTAAAAAAGACGGCTTTAAAACATGATATGTCTCCTTTAAAATATTATGAGCTCCTTGCATTGCAGGAATTTTTTGGTGAAATGGGGCTGATTTAAACAAAAATTGAATTCATAAAAAGGTTAAAGCATAGATGACTTGAAATTTGTGTTACAGAAGTTTATTCCAGCAGTCATTAGAGCCTTTATAATGACAACTGCCTTTGGTTCCTCCTACAGAGAGATGATGCTCAGAGCTGCTAATGAATGGGGTAGCACAACACGACTTGGGTCTTTGCATCCTGTGAGCGCTCCTAAAATGATTTGCCTGAATGTGATAATGAAGTGGATTAGATAACACAGTATATCACAGATTACTTATTCCAGAAACAATTGCAACCTACTAACATCGTCTGAGGCTTTACTCTTATTTGAAACGGAGACAGCCTGCACGACAGACGGACTGATTGAACTCTTTAAGACTCTCTGTTCATTTTTTTGTCATTGTGCCTATCAGTCAAAGAAGCTTTCAATTTACAGGCAATAACACAAGAAAGTGTCAGCCTCAGTCTCAGTTGTTATGTAGTGACTCAGAAAATGTTTTTAAAAAGGGGGCGGGGGGGAACTGCAAAGGAATGAGGCTGAAAAAGAGAAAGCGCTGTTTAAACTAAAGACATCAGAGAAGTTGTGAAACAGCAAGTGTTGAATCAATTTGAAGACTGTTATCTACTTGTGGACTTATACTGGGATGCACATTTGACCCAATTTTGAGTGAAGCCCGCCTGTTTGCCCCGGAAACTCAAAAGAGCCCATGAGAGGTTTAAGCTGGGGTTTGATTTCACTAAGAGAGAGCTTACACACTAGCTTAGCCTCAACTTTGGATGGTGTCCACGCCTGCCTTGTGTTGGTGGAGAGCCCAAAGCAATGACAGAGAGACAGAGAGTCAGAGAGGAAGACTGAGGAGGGATTCTTGTGACAGATGGTCCCACTTGGCATCTGTATCTGTGGGCAGTAACGCAAACAACGACACCCAAATACATCTTGGCATCTCTTTATCAATGAGGCGAGTGAGCCGACTCTGCAGCGTCGGATGACTTTGCTCATCCTGTTTTGCCCGTACAGTGGGAACATTTCACAGCCACTCCCGCATTGTTCCTTTGCATTTTGGCATCTCTGACGCCCCCACGTCCTCCCTCGTTGTCATGCTTGCCCGCCGGTTCACCCATCTTCTTGTTTTGCCAAAGCTCCAGTTTTAATCCTACCCACCCCTCATTCCTAACCCTACATCTCTCTCCTCTCTCTGTGTGCAAAGAATGCATCATCGGGGATAGCGGCACGGCAATTTTTTTTGGCTGACTCCTGCTTAGCCTCTAATAGGATTTACTCCAGGCTGATTTTCTGCTCTTTGTCCTCCGTCCTGGAATGAAGTCCTCTTGCAGCCAACAGTGCAGGTGGTGGGCAGTAAATTATGCACACTTCCCCCCCCCTGAGCTAGTCAGCAGCAGAAGTGAGTGAAAGAGGGAGTTACAAGCTCGCGTCACCAAGCTGTTTTTACTACCAACGCCGCCTCTCACTGAACCACAAAAGCACTTTTCAAACACACATCTGCATCCAGCAGCACCCACACTTTACAGCATGCGGATACGAACGCATTCATAGCACGACGCACAAACAAACAAATCCTCTCCCTGCATTTATACACCCACTCTGCCTCCCCCCGCCACCGCATCTATGTCGTCTCAGCACACTTTCGGCAGCTCAATAACAGTAAAGCATAATAGTGTGTACAAAGAGAATGACGCCTGTATCATGTGGGACTGCGGAGCGCAACAATGGACAGAGGCCATGGGCCTCATCAACATCAATCTGATTGTACAGGACACATCCTGTGGGCCACCAGCCCCCTTCTCTCCCCATGTCGAACTATCTGTCAGTCTCTCCTACCCTAACAGGTAGAACAGTATTGATGGCTAATCCCCAGTGGTAGTTGGGGGTGTATGGGGGTCGTGGCAAAGCACTAACATCTGTCAGAGCATTCTCGGCAGCTCGTTATAAATCTGTCACACAAAAGAAGGTGAGAACATGAATATGACATGGACCAAAGGGACCTGCATCAGGAGAAAAAAAAACAGCATTTGTGTGCATGAGTAACAAGCAGCTTGAAATGTGCGGCGTGTAAACAAGTGTCCTGACAGGCGTCATTGTTTTTGCTCTTTTTGGCTATTCGTCATGCATTGGATGCTACTGCCATGGTGGGAAATCAATGCAGGTGCTAAATGTCTTTCAAACAACAATTACAGGAAGCAGCCAGGATAAATTTGGCCTGTTTGTTTTAGAAACCACTGGCTGACAGTGGAAAATGACCTAAAACATATTGTCTGAAGCTGCGTTTAGTAATCCTGTATACACACGATGGATTGTGGGAGGAACCATCGGTCTAAACATCTGTGAAGATTTTGATGCTCTGAGCTCATTTAAAATGTCTCCATTTTTTTTTATTTTTTTTTTTGTGCGTCCTCTTTTCTGCCCCATTTGTCCTTTAGAGACGGACCGCCATCATGCCGCCCAGAAGCCATCAGTCATCCCTCCACACAATGACCCCCTCAGAAGATCCTCAATCAAACATGTCAGTTTGAAAAGCCATGAGAAGACTTTGAAGTCAGCCCTCAGCTGTCTGCCAGTGAGGCAACACGGGGAGTGTGATGAATACATAAACGAACAAAGGCTCGACATGACTGCCACTTTTTCTAATTAGAGCAATGTAGTAAGTCTGATTGCATCACAAAACAAACACAAAATAACTGCAGTGGATTACTCAACCAATTTGAAGCCCTTTGATGGACTTTCCAAGGTGTATAGCTGGAAGCCCATTGACATTCTGCAGGATGATGGTGAGGCAAATGGATGAATGGAAACTGGTTTGCTCACCTAAAACTTGTATTAGGCCTTTACATATGGTGGCATTTAGCAGCCTGCACATTTAGATTTTTATAATATAGATCAGATGTGACATTTAAATGAAATGACACTTTTCTTGAATTCAATTAACAAATCGTCCAACACCAAAGCTAATGTCATTTAAAGAATTTTCTTTTTTATTGTTATTGTTGAGCTTTTTTCAAGGTGACTCTGATAACAGCAGAATTAGACATTTGTTGGATATGTTGAGAACATTTGACACAGGAGACACATACAGACAGACAGTCTTGTACGACACAGTGCAGGAAACCTGCAGGACTACAAGATAGATTCAGCATTTAAGCCCTGACCTCTCTGTATCTCTCCACTTCTGTATTCTGCCCCCGCCTTCTCCATGTCAGGTGGAGCTCAGTTGCTAAACATTGCTGACTTTGACTAATCTGAAGAAAAGCCCCTGGATTGTATATCTTTTAACGCTCGTGTCAGGCTGCAGGTCCCAAGAGGCCCTGCTGGTCTCATCTACACTGTCTGCAGTGAATGGATTCGGTATTGAGGTGCAGTCATGTATTATCTAAGAAATGCTTTGGCAAGTGTAATGAGACTAAAACGTGACCTGGGTGCAACAAAAGAAATAGTTTTAGATAAAAGCAGAAGGCTTATAAAAGAGCAAAAAAATGTCAATATCTGTATTTATAGCAAAAGATGAGCAGAGACAGAAACTATCAGCAATTTTGTACTATTACCACATCCAACATGGGCTCTTTAATAGCTGTGCAGCTCAATAAAATGCATAACGTTACTGGACTTGCATAAAGGACATAAAGGAATGCATACTGCCCAATTTTTTATGCCAGAGTTTTGGACTAATATTATCTTGTGCTTTGGTCAAACCTTAAAACTTACATTAAGTGCAATCATATACAATATTGCAACATGTCACGCTCAGAGTATGGGTTGGGGATGACTCTCAGCTACTACAATGTAAAAATAATAACTCAAAATCTGTAAAATTGAAATCGCAGCCTGATAGCTGGAAGACCAAAGTTCTCTGTGCTACGTGCTTAGAAGAAGGGCAGCCCACTGCAAAATATCTGACTAACCTAAAAACACTGTAAAAACAATAATATTTGCTTAAAATAGTTCATTATTAGGTTTATCCAGGAATAGCTACCAGTATCAAAATGCACAGTATAAAACCGCTGTCTGAATCGGCTTTTGTACCTTTAACTGGATTACTTGTGTGGATTTTGTACAAACACGATCCACAGTTTAAGTCTGCATTATGTCGAGCAGTGGCCCTTGCTTTGTGAAGGGATTAAATGAAAGGAATCCAACTGCTGCAACATCACTTAGCTGATTAAGGTACCAGTAGCCCCTCGTACAGGCCAATGAAGAGCTTATGATGGATTAAAATTACAGCTGGGTAATTAACAGGGGCTGGCGAAATGACCTGATCACCCTCCCTGTGTGTAGAGCTGGTAGAAAGGCATACAAACACAAACAAATTCATTACTAAGATTTACAAGGCATTATTATTTTCACTGGGACAATAATAGTTAAAGGGCAGCATTATTTCACATGCACAGAGCCGCACGTAATGAGATGTCATAAATACAAAGTTAGACAGAGAAAGTTACATTAAATATGCCGAAACTGTCAAAGCAACCATTATTTCACCTCATATTGTTCAGAACACAAACAGAAAACAGAGCTGCACTCCAAGTCTCTCCCAAGTGTCCAAAGCTTAAGGTGTATAAAATAAAAATAAAATCCTCCTTGACATTACCTTGACAGGGGTCAGACGGAAACAGTCAATCTGTATTGGTGTGGTGTTAGAAGAGGACTCAGTGCGACAGAACACTCATCCGTTTGCTGCACACTGCAGAAGCAGGAAGTCATTTAATGTGGCCTGGGAGTATAATTTTCTCTTTTTTCTCTTTTTTTTTTTGCTAATATTGCAATATTTTTTAATGATTTGGGAAGTAGCATGAACAAAAGTGGATTTTAAGCCCCCTGCCATATAGGTGGTTCTACGTAGCCCCTAGATATCCAGCGTTTTGGTTTCAAATAGTAGTATTAGGCTCCCTGGCTGCGGTGCTATTTTTAGCCTCTTGCACTGATCAGTCAGTGGTGTAACTGCAGCACTTTATAGACGTTCGGGGTTCAGAGAAGATGGTGCTTATTGACTTTGAAGATGTCTTGACATTTGCTACAGCGGCTTAATGTCTTCAGTTCTGTCTGTGGAAATTTGCTTATACTGTAGAACGTCTGCATGTTAAAAGCAAGCATGTTCGGCTGTCTTATCCCCTGTTTTAATCTCTTTTCAGAGATGTTCAGATTATTCTGCTTATCCTTTAATTCCTATACTACAAGGGTCGAGGGGGTGTGTTGGGGGGGATATATATCCACTTTACAGGCTAATCTTTTGTTAGAATAACCACGGGCTAAGATTTACAGAACGACGCAGCAAGCTTACGAACTCCTTTTTTTGACTTTTCCTTAGAATATTTAGTGAAACAAATACAATCAAACTTCAAACATTCTTTTACCTGCTCAAGACAAACTTTAAAATCACTGTGAAAGTTTTGAGGTAGAAATCTCAAACTATACAAGAAGCCGCAAAAGTTTTCTTTAAATTTAAAAAATCATCCCAACTATTTTTGTCATTTTATTGTATTTTATTCAAAAAGATAATATACACTTTAATTGAATAATGCTCAATTTAGTGCCTATTTTTCCTGAAAACCTCATTCTCTCAACTTTTACAGATAAAAGTAAATGATTCTTAGCTTAAATGCAATTATTTTTCCTCTCTTCTGACACTATATAAAAAGCTGTTGTTAAACTTAATTTTTCTCGGTACATGTCAATATTTGTAACAAGCATTTTTTTTTTGAGTTTTTGCTGCTGGTGTCAAAATCTTCATCTCCATTCTTTGCAGTTGCTCCAACCTATAAATAGGAGCACATCTGCCAGATGTGTGGTCAGTCAGTATATGCAGCAGGCCTTGAGCTGTCATCTGAACACGATAAGAGCGTGGGCGGACTGAGTAACTGAGTGTTTCTGTGTGCATGGTGACTGTGTGACATGCTCATTAATACACGTTCCATCGTCACAAGGACAAAGTAAGTCCAAATAAAGGCAAGCATGACACCGCAACAACCGGTAACTTTGTCCCCCTCACCGCTATTGTTGTGCTCCTCCTGTTTCTATTTAGTCCACTCAAGCTGCTTTCTTTTTTTTTTTTTTTTACTTTCTGTGCTGCAGTTACTTGCTTTTGTAATTTTCTATTTGCTCTCAGCCTTACCTCATTTTCTTATTTTTTTTTTCAACTCTTCATCCTCCACCTCTGTCATCTTATCTTTATTCTCCTCACCCAGCCCTCCCATCTGTTCGTGTCCATCCTCTTCACCCCTCCCTCCTCTCATTGCTGTGGCAAGGTCCCGACTGCCACTCGCGGAGGGACGGCAGCGAACAAAAGAGCACATCCAAAGGTTAACTTTCCCCCGTTGTCGCTCGGCGCTCGCCAGCCTGTCACACCTCCGGTGCAAGAATTTTGAGGCCAAACATTGATCCCCGCATCATCGACTGCGCATAACTCCCCCACCCTCTCCAGAAATTGAACCTCGCTGAAATCACTCACTTCTGTGAATATCTGATTATCAGGAGCACGGCTGTAAACAGTAATTAAGCATGTTAAATGATATCCAATCAAGGCCGACAAAGCAACGCTCAATCAGAGGAGAGAAATGCAGAAATCATTTTCAAAAGCCAATTAAAGGTCTAGCATTTCTTGAAGAAAATCGCCCACTGCCTTTTATGTCAGAGTTTATTTAAGATCATCTAGAATTGGACTTACAGCCAGTTTGGCCCATGTTTGTAAATGTTATGCATAATCTCATGTGAGATCTCATAAGATAGGTTAGAACTCAGAGAATGTGTTGAGCATGACTCCCAACAACTACCACCACAGATTTTAGGTCAATATGTGTAGAATTTGGTTATGGAAATGAAGGCAACAGTTGATCTGAAAGGGGGCCGTTAGATACATTTTGTTGTGTTCTTGGAGTCTCTAGGAGTGCAAAATTTTGAATTTAGTCTTTCCAGGTGCTGCATTGATATCTTTATTTTCTCTTTGGGACATGCTCAATTTTCTTTATTTTCTATGAGGTTTTCTGAAATATTACATCACAGTTTTTTGCCACAAAACTGCCAAATAAGATCGTACCCACTAAAATTTGGTGGTCTTCATTCTCTTGTGGCTCTGGGTCAGACTCTGGCTCCAACATGTAAGGCTGGACAAACTACTCTTCCTTGTTGACATATTTTAATTCATTTGTAAATAAAATGCTTCTGCACTGCTAGGTAATCATAAACCTCTCTATCAAGGTAGAGTGGACCACTCTGGAAGCTGGAAGGGTGTGCGAGGTTTGAAGCGCCTTGTTTGGATTTAAAGAGACAGCGTCAAAACAAGTTGATTTAAGACACACCTCAGAAAAAGGGGTGAAAGGGGGGCTTGTGGAGTTACAATAAGGAGGAGTTCAGATCAAAGCATTGCAGTTCCACATTACAGAAACCCCAACTGAAGCAATTAATTGTGGACAAGAAGGATTTAGAAGCTTGATATGTCTACTTTAACGGGTAATATCAAAGTCTAAGGAATAAACATTGTACAATACACTGCAAGAAATGTCTTTCTAACCAAGTTTTAAAATCTTATATCCAGCCAAAAAAATCGAATCTAATCTAATTGATCTTGTTTTGAGACTGATTTACTAAACAAGAACTGATTGTGTAAGAATATTAATCTTGTTTTCAGAATGTGTA
>JAUBOC010000089.1:15142714-15189622 GCA_032275365.1 Anablepsoides cearensis
GGACAGCTGGACGGGGGATCGAACCGGCGACCTTCCGGTTCCAGGACGACTCCCCTAACCACTCTGCCACAGCCGCAGATAGAATCTTTACTTTCTGATCTTGAGAACAGGAAGTTGCTTTCACAAGAGAGGAGCCTGATAACAGAAAGCTTTGCCTCAAAACTTTTAAATTTCCTGCCAAACTCACACAAATTACATAAATTTGCCAGTCACACTGTTACGTGATACCAACTATATAAAAACTAAACAAACGCGAAAAAAATACATCTGTTATTTGAATATAATGATCATTTTCTGAAAATACTGAGCTTTAACTTCAACCATTAAAATTGACAATATCACTTGTCATGCAAGAAGTTATGGTATTTTGGTTCAACCTGTTAACAAGAAGCTGTTTCCATTTCAGCTCATTATTATTTTTTTCACAAATATTACACTAATGACAGAGCAATGCAAAATTTTATTATTCATTTCAGTTAATGATAAATCCCCCGACAAATTAACCGTATTTACCTCCTACTTACATCTGCTACTTTAAAACTGATGTTTTTGCTCAGTAGTTACAGTCACTTTATATGTCAGCATCCTTGATTTTTGAGCGTTAATGTTGGGAGGAGTGGAGAGTGATGGTTTAACATTTTAGCTTTTTTGTCTTTACTATATACAGGCAGCTCTGTAGTTTCACTATCTTGTCCAAAGCTCAGCCGGTATGATCTGACAAGTACCAGCTTGTCCCTTCATCCAGAGAGCCAGCGATATATTTTCTTTTTCTTCCTTTGAATAAACAAGATAACTGCCTCTTGGTTGCAGTGGAGAAGTAGCCAAATCCACAGAGAATAAAAGCACAATATAAAGACACTTACAAAAGCAGGTAGAACAGCAAAAACAGACTGAAAAAAAACTACTTAAAGCAGAGTGGCTAGAAAGTCTTCTATCAGTACTGATGCAGTACTTTACTCTTCAGCTCTATGAGATTATATTTCACTCCTCTTGTCTCATTAAACAATTTTGTAATCCCTGTGCGTCCAAAAAAAAAAAACTGCTCGGTGTAGCCTTTTCTAGTTAATTTAAAGTTTCATTGTGGGTCAAAGTCTTTTGCAAAGATTCATTCAGAGGAATCAATAGGTCAGTTCTGTTCTGCATCAGTGTTAAATTAACCTTAAAATGTGGACTCAGGAGTTTGTCCAAGCATTGCAGGCAGCCTGAAGATTCAAACCAACACTAGTACAGATAAAAGGTACAATATGTTATCAACTGCCACTAAAAGGCAAGCATGCAATAATCTTCATACCCATGTATGTGTATGTTTGCTTTTAGTGTTGGCAAAGCATCCTATAAACCAATGAAACTCTCAGATAGATAATAGTTATTGATGGTTTATCTACAACAGATGATCTTTTAAGGTCAATTCAATTTAAAATGGTTTCCAGAGTTATGTAAAAGCACCAAATGTGAAAAAAGCCAATAATTCAGTCCATTTTACAGATATTGAGGTAAAATCTGGTGCTAACTGAATTACTCCCAATTACTATACAATATACATACAAAAGAGCAGTGTTGTTTTTTATTTTTTACAGTCAATTTGTACTTGATTTGTTTGTTCTTAAAACATTTTTTTTAAGACAGTAAGACAATGTACAAGAAATATTATCAATATAACAATTAAATGCACTGGTATTTCTTTTTTGTTTTCATTTTTTAAAAGACTGTCTATACAATGTTTTTAAAAAATCAATGGCAACGGCTTCATTTTCTATCCCAGCATTCAAAATGTACATTTAATTACTAGATAGCCTTGTACATTTCTGCTGAGGTTCTGAACAATGTTGTTTTAGAATAACCTCCAGGGCTTTGAAGTTGGAAGCCTTTTTTTTTTCTTTAGTCTGATCTTTTGTTCAGACTTCCTCCCTTTATATTAATTTTTTTCTGCAAACTGCTTGATGCTTGTATTAAGAATTTTTATTGTAGGCTTCTTTCAAGATGGCATGTATTTTGCAAAGGTTGCCTGGCCTATGATTTAAAAAATGAAATGGAATAAAATAACATTACATTTTAATGGACATAGAGATAAAGTCCGATTAGACCAACAGACAGACAGACACAGACAGACAAAGAGAAGTACACAAAAAATGTTTCAACCTGCAGGTTCCAGCTTTCTCCTAACTTTTCCAAATAATAGGAAGTTATTATATTTGCCAAGGTCAAGAAAGCCCTGTAGTTTTATAATCTCATAAATGGCTTCTCTTTTACCTCCTATTTTACCATCAATAGCCTCTGGGTCCAAAATATGAGGCCAATAAAAAGTGTTTTAAACTTGCATTCCCTTGAAAGGCCCACAGCTGATTCTGGAAATACCTTTAATTCTTGACTATCTAATATCCATAATGGTATTTGAACCTGTATGCTAACAAGAATTTGAAGGGCATTTGCATGTCACATCTTTCTTTTTTTTTCTATTCTACAGATTGTTGTAGCTAAGCCACACTTTGGTCTTTTCTTTTTTCAATCAGTATCTGTACCAGCACGTCTAGTCAGTCAAGTACACAGTTGCTAAATTCTAAAACCCATATTTTGAAGTTCAAGTTATTTTTAATTTCTAATAATATTTAATCTTTGCACCATCAGGTTGCCATCTTGCAGTTCTTTTATTGTAAGTTGTAGTAACTTAAAATGTTAACCATGAGAGAATGAAATGTGTTTAGCAGTATTTATGATCATATGCATATGTGGGACACCAGTTACATAATGACCCCCCCCCCTCCACACACACACACACACACACACACACACACACATTAAAAAAACTCTATACAGGGGGAAAAGATTTTATTTTCAGATCATCTCAAGCTCTATTTATAAAGATCTATGGATAAAAGACCTAAAATTCAAACCAAAAATACATCCAATACATCTATTTCTCTTTAAGTACATCACTTGGTTTCATTGCTCTATTTTGCGCTTGTGAAAAAAAAAAAGCTTATTCAAAAACAACTTCCAAGTGACTGACAGTATTCACTTCTTTTAAAAGATCATTGAGAATTAATAAGAGCTGAGAAGGCTTCATGTTTTACAATCAGCTGTAGTAAAGAACTTATCCAGCATGGCTGACAGTGTAACCCACAGTGTGACATGGAGTAAAAAAAAGGACTTACAGCAGAGCTGACAGTGTTTGAAACCTGACAGTCACAACTCTCCACAGCGATGATGGAAACAAAACAACTGCAGTACAAGAGCAGGATGCAGACACTGTAGTTGACAGAAACGCTAAGAATAAAACTCAAGCATTGGCTTTTATTATAATTCTAAAGTAATAATGCTTTTTTTTCTGCTGTTCTGCTCTCTTTAATGTAATGTTGAGGCCCTGACAAGTCGATGTTAGGTAATAATTAGGTGGGTAATTAGCCTCTGCAGTGAACCTGCAGTCTACTGTTATTTCACCTGCTGATATGCTCAATTATGCAGCTTGTTGCAAACTTTTATTTCAAAACAGCTTCAGCCTAAAAAGGAGAGACAGATGTTGCTCCTTCTGTAGGACAAGACATGACTGACGGGATTATCAACTGGATAAAATATAACTAAGAATAACTTTTTTTAACGAGCATTAAAGTTTATGGCTATTCAACTAAAGTGCTCAGGGGGCCACAGTTAAGGCTGCTTTATACTTCAAATCACACATCTTGCGGTTCTCAGTGTGTGATTGGTCCAAACTTTGAGGGTGTGTTTGTTCAGGCAGAGCATTGATGGTAGGTTAAAGTCCTGTTATCTTTTACTTTTTAAATTTGTTTATTTTTTTGCGTTGGAATATAAATTTAAAATGCACAATTGATTTAAAATCTATTTCTATATTAAATCAAGTTTAAAAAATTGTTCAAATTCATTTATTTATTCTTTTTTTTTCAGGTGGGGTGGGGGCGGGTCCTCATTGAAGTCATCCGCAGGCCGGATGTAGCCCACGAGCCACCACTTGAGTAGAATAAAGAATAGTTTTTATTGAGCAAGTGCATTTCACATGCACATGTATAATTTATACTTTTATATTTTAAACTTTTATGTCTTTATGCTTGAATTGTAATCGTGGTACTGTTGTAATCAGTTAAAACCCTTTACTTTAAACAGTTACGAGGTGTGGTTTTCTGTTCTATTCATGTTTTTTGTTGTATTTTATTATGTTTTTTTGTTTGTTTATTTATAGCAGAGCAGAGAATTAACACTCTGCGTATGTTTTTGATGAGGGCATGACATTATAACATAGTAAAGCTCAAAAAAGTCAATTTTGCATTTATTTATACTGTCAAAGGAAATTCTTGATAATGAGCTCATCAAAATGCTAAACACACACTGAGATTAACACGTCACTTTAATGTTGAGTTCTCCGCAAACAATTCATTTGTTCGAAACGACAACGGATCTTTAAACAATATATTAAGCACTTGTTTTCTTGTTTGTTGGTTGTTTACTGTATTGTTTCCAACCATGTGGTGAAACTAAACCCAGCACTTGCTCTCTCTCTCATCTCTGCTTTGGATCTGTACCCCTGAGGGGCAAATCTGACTGTTCAGCTGTTAAATGCTCTTCTGTGATTATCAGCTAATGGTGTCTGACTGCTGTTTGTTTGTTGCTTGATGAGTACTGTAGAGTTGATTTCACCACAAGCTGAAAGATCTGCAATGCAGAGGAGAGATCATTTCTTGTAGAATATTTAACCCTTTTCACAACGCTGGTGCTGTTTCATTAGGCGCTGTATAGTTGCCAGGTGCGACTTTTTAGTTTCAGTTTGTTGTAAAGGCATGAAATATAGTGTTTGTGAACATTTTTATCCTTTGGAAATGTATTTTCTGTTGCAAAACTACACTAATACATAATGTGTCCCGTGACAAATGCCAAAGTGAGAATGTGCTTCTTTTCCAGATGCCTGATTTAAAAGCTAAAGCAAAAAGTGGTGATAACAATACCTCCTCAGAGGCCAGTCAGAGTTATTGAGAAACTTCCCCAGATATGCTCAGGTGTTATTTATTACAGCTACATCTTAAAAGAAGAAAGAAAAAAAAACAGGAGCCAGGCCCAATAATCTTTACCGTCACCTTTCCCCTTTATCTAAGAATCGATTGGCGACTCTGTTTTCTTTTGCTGTGCTTACTATACAGTTTTGCAGGGCTGGGACTCGTGTATTTGCCATTTTGTTCATTGGGTTGCATTATCGCAAACTGCAGCTCAGAACACCATAAACAGCCATTAATTTGTATCTGTGCTCTCCCAGGGCAAAATAAAAGAGGCTATTAGAAACAGTGACTTACCGAATAAAAATAACTGCAAGTGTTTCATTACAGTCTGCTGCTGTGAGGCAAAGTTTGGCATGGTAGTTGCTGAGGCTCATTCTCAGCTCTAACAGGGTTTTGTTGTAGATTTTGCCATTAACTATGGTAGTCGAAGTCATCTTTGTGTGTCTGTTAGTAAAATATTTTATGAAGCAGTATATGGTATTTAATGACACTTTCTAAATATAATCATTGCAGCTGATTAACATTTTGGACTTACACAAATCAAGATGTCTACCCCAACCAAATCACTACTCAGTTGGTTTTTACAGATATTTTGATATTTAAGTCTGAAGTAGTTGTAGCTAAAACTCACATATACTGTATTCTGAGCATTTTATCTAGTATTATTGAAAGAGAAGATTGTACAGAATGTTCTAATATTTGACCAAACAGGCTAAAACTCTTAAGATCTAAGTCAGTCTAAAGCTTCGGCATGAATGCTTTATTTAAAGGAACGCTGGGATTACTTTTTTATATTACACCCTTTTGTGTGCATTATTTATTCCTGACTGTGGTTTCCTGTGACGTTCCTGTATCAAAAAAAATATGAATCTTTAGACCGCAACATTTAGAGATTGATACCATATGAAGTCATTCTTGTTAAGACTGGATTGCAACATATTGGTGTGACCCTAAACGTTCAGCTTAGGACAAAAAGAAAATGCATTTTATGACATTTTGATTAAATAAATGGAGCTTCATGGTTATTTGTCAAAAACAAGCAAATTACAATCATTCTGTTATTTTAGTTACTGATGACTTACAAAGATTTGCACTATTTGCCCACAAAATGTAGTAGAGAGTGGGACTAGTTCAGCCAAATAAAAAAATAATAAAGTGTTTTGAAAAAAACTATTGAACAGATAGTTGACACTTTGAATCATGGAAGTGTTTGCTTTGTTGTCATCTCCAGGCCAGATTAGGCTTTTTTGTCTTAATTGTACTAATGACTATAATTATGGCCTATAAAAATGTCATACAGCCTACAGATTCACTCATTTTGTAACTATTCTATTACAACATTAAATTATAGTTGATAAGAAGTAGATGTTTTTTTATCATTCACACATCTGTTATTATAAAAGAAACACACAAACTATACTGATAATGTATTTAAATAAGCTGTTTTTCCATGAGGTTGCTGCACACTTCAGCTTTTTCAGGTCGATGCTTTGAAACCAGAGCTCCCCTGTCACAAATCATCACCAACTCAGTTTGGGTTTGTTTGTGCACAAAAAGAAAATGTGTGTGTTTGTGCATGAGTGTGTGTGTGTGTTTGTGCAAGTGGGACCCAATGCAATATTTGAGTCCTTGTGCAACATGCATTGTGTGTCCATATGTCACATCTGTCTGAATGCAAACTTCGTGAGACTCTCTGACTAGATTGTCCTTCTTCATGCAAAACTGCGCGAGCCCAACAGATGGATCTTATTCATGCATCTTATTATGTGGCTGGATGTTTAGGTTAGTTAAAAATTCACTTGCATCTCAAGGTGAAACATACTGCAACAGGCATTTTACTGGTTCTACCTTTAATCTTAATTTGAGCACGAGTATGACTGCAATGACTCCTTCCTGTTTGCTCAGAGAAACGTCTTGCTTCAAAACTGTTTCACTTGATATTCTGTGAAGACTGCGCCAAGTATCCTGATTCCTTAAGAACATGGATGCTGGAAGGATTTAACCAGAAATATGCATCATTTGAATTTTCAAATGTGCCTGAAAGTGCAAAAGCAGATTAACGGCACAATATAGTGGGTTTACCTTGACTTGATAACTGTCCTTGTAAATATGTGTTGGTGTGTGGGTGTATACTTGTACCACCCAAAGGGTAAGTTGGTTAATCAGTGTGTTCACACAAAAGCCATGCGCACGCTTTGTTTTCCACACAAAGGCAGAAAGTGAGATGAGAATGTGCAAACCTGACGCATGCCTCAGATCACGCACAGATACTTTAGCTCAAATCAAGGCTGTTATAGTGAGATTACGCAATGATAAAAATAACTTCTGCACGAATACAGTATGGATTTGTATATGTGGTTGTATTTTGCATCATTTGTTCATTTCTCTGAATAATACAACTTTTTTTCGCACTTAGTAATTCTTGTCTTGACTGTCATTGCAAAACTAATTACCATAATGTCAAAATGTTTATGTGTATATAAGAAATGAGAGCAACCCTTGAAAAAAAAAAGCTTATTGCCTTGCATGCCAGAAAGAAACTAGCATCATCTTGTGATGAGCAGGAACAAAGTTAAAACCCTTTTGGTCAAACCTTTATAAATGACATGTTTGTGCAATCTCATGCAATCCTGCAAGATCTCACAAAGTGTATTAGAGCTGGAAGTACCTGTTGAGAATGCCTCGGTCAGCTACTACCACATTAGATTTCAGCTCAACATCTGTAAAATTGACCACGTTTTTTCTTTTTTTTTTTTCTTTTTTTTGATGGCTTCAACCCTTTGATCTCCTCTTTTCCTGCCTGCTTCATCTGGTAATCAGATCAGCTCACCTTGCCTTAATCAGAGTATTTTTTTTTAATCAGATCCAACTGTTGCCTTTGTAACTTTGTGGCTTTCCAAAGTTTCTGCTCCCTGTGGTTGTGTGCTTTTGTACACTTTCCCAAACCTTTGTGTCACTTTTAAAGTTTTAATACAATATCATGCAATGTTACAAGATTTCATAAAGCGTATTAGAGCTTGGAGTGCCTGTGGAGAATGACTAGCCATGACCACATCAGATTTTAGCTCAACATCTGTAAATTTCACTAAGTTATAGACATTTCTGTATTTGCTAAAGTTGATTAGGAGTGGCGGCCATCTTGAATTGGATTGACACCAAAATTTATTCCAATAATTAAATATTTTAGAACTAAAACTGACCAAGTTAGAGATGTTTTAGTGTTTACTGTTGATTAGCAGTAGTCAACATTCTGATTTTTAGTATCTTAACAAGTTAATTACTTGTAAAAGTACATTCATTGATTACTTTCTGTCTTGTGGTTATCAGGATATTTTGCTAACGCAACAGAATAATGCAAGGAAAACATCACTGTCCTGTTACTGTCAACAATAAGCAGTAATTGACATTATGCATCTATGTTTCTATATTTCCAAAAATATCAAACCCATTTATTTCTAAAAAAATATTTTTAATAATTTTTATTTCCTTTTATTTATTTTTTTTTTTGAGTTATCCAAATAATTAGGAGGAGTAGAAATTATAAAAATGTAACTAATAGAAAAAGGAATCAATAAACAGCATTTGTGTATCAGCATCAGATCACTGAAACAGTGGGCACACAAAAGCTAAACATTTTGGAGTTCCCTGCAGTCTTTTAAACAAAGAAAAATGATTTTGACTGTAAATAAAAAAAAAAAAAGATTCAATCCAGTCCATATAACTGCAGAGAGTGGGGGTGTCTGAGTGGGCACAGGTTTCTGTGTTCAAAAACATCTTTTTGTTCTTGTTCCGAGGTACTCATCAACCTCATTGTTTTAAAAAGTTTATGCATAATCCAGCATGTGGGAGCCTCTTCAGAGCGCCACGAATGAAGTCCTTCTGTGTGTCAGAGGAGTAAAACACAATGAAAAATTGAACAAAAAGGCTACAATGGTCTGGATCTGATAGCTACATCAAATTATAGTAAAATTAGGGGAGAGAAATGGGAGTTCTCATTTTCTATCTAAAAGGCCTAAAGCTTTGGCATTAAATGTTTGAGTAAGTGTTGTCTGTCCGTCTGTAAGCAAAATATCTCATGAATCACCTGACAGAGTCATGAGAAACTCTCAGTATGTAAACATTTGCTCATTAACATTTGATGTCAAACAAATTCAAAATGGCCACCACAGGTAATCCGGGTTGGCGAACACAAAACTGACTCTAACTCATCCAGTTTTACAGCTATCAAGCTAATTTTGGTGCAATAGTAGCTAAAATGGATCCTTAACCCATTTTCTGTGTGACATTTCATATACTGCGCAAAATATCATTCACAAGGTTTGACTTGATTTGAACAGCTATAACTCTGTCACATCTTAACATAAGGTGATTGTAGCCTGAAAGTCTGCATGAAAAGTGTAATATGCATTCATTCAAGGAAAGCCAGGCCTACAATTAACCTGTGTTTCCTCTGTTATTTCAGTTCAGCCCATGACCAAAGTTGTTGAGTAACCTTTATTATGAATTCAGTCCACAATCACCTCACTGCCCTCAAATGTGGCCCGGCTGCTGACGTGGCTAAAACTCTCTTCACGGTTTCGCTGCTTTTTTATCTTTGTCCCCCCCCCCCCCTCACCCAAGGCCAGTCATTATGCCCATTTTGTTGCCTGTCTTCTCTCGTGCGCTCCCTTGCCAAGTCCCAAAAGCAAATTGCTTAAAAACACCACAGAAATAGGACAGGAGGAAAGTGAGCCTGTGGCCTCGAGTGTTCTTTCACAGCTGTGATAGCACTACACAGGGCTATTATTAACATCATCATACAACTTTGTCACATGTGAAATCTTCAAAAGCAACATCGTGGCAAGAGGAGCTGACAAAAGAGGTGCCAGGGGACAAAGATCCTAACTGAATAAAGCAGTGAAAGCCTAGCAAAGGGTCCATGTGTCCCTGTGTTTTGTGTACGTGTTGGAGATGTTGTTGTGATCGATGACAGAACTCGTTGCTTCCCGTGAGTCAGAGCTGCGCACGCTGCAGCTGGAAAGTCAACTTGGGTAAAGAGCATCTCTGTTAGCTGAGCTGTTGCTTTGGGAATCAAAAGTGCATGAACAATACAAATTACATTTGCTGCAAAGTGAGGTTCGGAAAGGACAATGCAATTTAAAGGACACTGTAAAGTAGTGATCATCAACTGGTGGTCCTTGGGCCACATCTGGTCCATGAGCTCATTTCTTTGGCCGCCAAAAGTTACATTTCAGTTAAAAAGTCATATTTTTTTATTGCAACTTTCTCATAAGTTTGAGAGTTTTCTATCTGATGCAGTCTACTAGATACTTGCTTTAGGAAGAGGCGGTGAGTCACTGCAAGAAAACCATAAAATGCTACTTGTTACGTTAAGCTAATAAGTTCAGATCCAACCGTTGCCTTTATGTCTTTGTTGTTTCTCAAAGTTTCTATTTTTAGTTTGATGTGTTTTTGCTTTCTGTTCCCTATGTGTGTGTTATACGCCCTGCCATCCTTTCATTTTACTGTTAAAGTTTTCATACATACTCAGCTCCCGGCTTCAGTGCCCACATTTTTTTTTTTGTTTCTCCCCTCTCCACACCTGACATGTTCTGAATAATACAGATCTGAGGTCTAGAAGACAGCTGGTTTAAAATATATTTATTTGCTCTAGTGCAAGTGTAGTGTAAGTATTTCATCAGACAGTTTTTTTTTGTTAAAAAAAGAACGTAACAACGTTTTTTATATTTAATCTAAGCACATTCTTAAGTGAGTTTTCAGCAACAATTCATAAGACTTTTAAACGAATGTATATCATTTAGGCTAATGTGCATTTCTATAGCCAACACCAATATAATTTAATCACTACAGATACATTTGCATATTAAAATGCACCATCACACTGTGTTCATCTGCATAATTATAATATGCGAGCTAAAGCCTCAATCTGATCCATGCTGCTGCTGCAATATTACACAGCTACAAATGTTTGTTTAGGATATTGGAGCCCACAGTCAAATATGCTGTTGGGATTTTGAAGAGGATTATCCTGCGGCTCAAAAGAAAAGTTAGACTCTTTCAGCTTTAAGGTCAAACAGCTGCAACACTGGTTTTAAATGACTCACCTACAAATAAAAGGACAAAGTGGTATGGAAGGTGAATCGCAACAAGACTTATTGGAGTTAAGCCAGTGGTTAATGACTGAAAATAATTCAAACTTTCTTCTTTTTCTTTTTTTGTGGTGTTCTTTCATTTTTCTTTTTAAATTTCTTCTAATTTCTAAAAGCCAAAAAATAAGGGATGTAAACTGTAACGCATTTCCAACAAACCTTAAAGACGTTTAAATCTTTAAACACTGACTCGAATATTCAACTAGCTTGCAGAAAATGAAAGCAAGTCTGAGCCTTTTTGGTAATTGATTAATCAAGCCTGTTTTATGAAAGAAAGAAATCAAAACATAACACTTTGAAAACTGATTTGCTGCTTTTCTTTGATAGTTAATTTAAAACTAAAACTACTTCAAAGAGGTCCCACGTGTCTTTTTGAGAAACACTTTGAGAAAATGTTCCAACCTTTACATTAGTCAATAAAATTCAGTGTGGATTTCTCACCATATCTGAGATGTTCTGCCTGCTGTATTAGGTGTTCATTGTGAATCTGTCACACGTATTATATGGCAGAGTTGGTTTCTGAACACCTACAGATTATTTATGCTGCGGGGAGGAAGACTGCAAATCAACAAGTACCTCAGGTGTTGAAAGCAGGAAACTGAATTTCTCCCGGCTCAAAGGGGTCAAAAGAAGATTTTGCTTGTCAACAAACACACACTGTGCACATGGAGCATGGGGACATTTCCTGAGGGGATCAGTTTTATCACAATCCAAACACACACTAACACACACAGGATTCACAACTCCACACACTCCCCTTACACATTCCGTAGTTTTGTTTTAAAACCGGAGAGATAAATGGAAGGAATCTCTTTTTGTCACGCTTTCGCTTATCTCGCTCTTATCGCTGTAAATGACATTCAAACAGGGCTGGCGATTTATTTTTAGTCACGCGTCGTGCGACGATCTTATCTTTACTCATTCCAACAAGCTGCGTTCCCACAAATTCTGGCTGGGCTGTACAGTGCAAGTGTCCGCCCGGGGATCGCTTTCTAGATTTCGTTTTTTTTTTTTTTTACCCAATCTTCTCCTCTGCACTGTTGCACCTTTCCTTCCCATCTCATCGCTCTCTTTTCCTTCATCTCTTCGTTCCTGCTCGCCTGTCTCCGTTTCTGACTTTGAATCTCTCGCTTTACTTTGTGTGTGATCCTCAGAAGCAGCGGAGGAAGAGGAGGAGGAGGAGGAGTGCAGCAGGACTGTGTGATTATTCATCCAAGGAGGAGAGACATAGAGGAGTTTTTTTTTCTCCCCCTTTCTTTCCTTACACGCTCACTCAGCCTACGGCCAGTTTGCCTATCTGTGATTAAATTCATCAACACTCTCCTCTTCTTCCACACAGAGACACATGATTCTCCTCAGAGAGTTGCCATCAGAGCTCTCTCTCTCTCTCTCTCTCTCTCTCTCTCTGTTAGAAATAGCATCACACACAAATTCCCTTCAAGTTCAGTGAAAGTCCACTTTTTCTCCATTTAAGGTTTAAACCCCCCAACTTCCAAAAAAAAAAAGGAACAGAAGTTGTGTGTCTAAACTGCAAACTTTTCTCTCGTTTTCTGGTTCCTTTTTTTCCTTCTTCATTTATGCAAACTTGCACACGGTGCTCCACAACAGGCTATTATAAAGCAAATTGATATTATGCAAATAAGGACAGAATGAGCACAAGGGATGAGAGCAGCACAACTGGGATGGTCCAGGGCTGCCAGCAGTATGAATTAATTGTGTCCTGGCATGTGAGGCCAGAAGAAGCAACAGCAGGAGGGGATTTTAGCCCTCTCGGTGCAGCCTGGAGCTCTGTGCTGGAGTTTTAGATCTGGTGATTAGGCTGCGGGGTCGAGCTGCTCAACGGAAATCTCCCCTGAATTCCGGGGAATCGCTGAAGGCACGTCCTCTGCCAAATCGCACGAAAAACTGTTTTTTTTCTTTGTTTTTTTTTTTCTTTATGCAGTTTCAGATTCAGCTGGCCCGCTCGCTGTAGATGAAAACTTCAAGACTGTTTGAATCGACTTCATTGTAGGGCATCAGATCGAATCGTTTCAGACACAACTGATTCCTTTGACTAAAAAAACTTGTCTTTAGTGAAGCTGCACATTTGCTGAATGTTTCAGGCTGTTTGTTTCGGCTAATTTACTTGTTGGCATCACAGCTCAGTTCTGCAATGAAGACAAATCCAAAACGAAAACGTTTTATTTCCCAGCCAAATTAATGAGGTCTGAAGAAAATGTACAATATTAAATATTTTATTATTTGACTCTCTAATATAGTCCCTATACGTCAACATTCATTGGCTCAAAAGTAATTAGGCAGTTTTGTGTTTATTTTCTTAAATATTTTACAAAATCTTAGAGGTTCCAAAAGGTCTTAAGTTATTTCTAAGTTGTTAAATTGCATTTGGCAAACATTTTTAGAAATCTAAATATGAACTCCAGAGAGTAGTTGATGAAAATGTACCTGTCCATCAACCAGTTGAAGTAACTCAAGTCATTATTTTCTTTTCATGTTACAGTTTAGATGAAGGGTGTTTTCACACCTGATAATCAAGTACACTCAGTTTATATTAGATTTTTTTATTTTCAGCTGGTGTGGTTTGCTACTGCACTTCCAAACGAACTAAACCCCCCTCACCTGTGGTGGCGCTGCACCAATAACCACTGGAGGAAACAACATGAAAACCTCTGGAAAAGAAATTTCCTTTTTTCACAAAACATAAACATAATTGAAGTGATGTCAGAATTTTTCTTTTGTTTTTGGTAGATGTAACAAACACTCTTCACCAATGAGCTCGGCATGAGCGGAAGATGAGGCAGAAGACCGGAGAACATTGTTTTTTTACACAAGGCGGCTGAACCTGCTCTGTATGAGGCAGCTTGTACTGGGTAGGAGCCCATCCAAATTCATAGCAGCGATGTCCACCTTTATATAGATGTCAAGCAAGATATATGAGTAACTTTATTAACATTGTTATGATCCGGGTTATAGTTCGCTTCCTGCTTCTGGAGCACTCTTCGTTCGGCTTGGAGTTCACATGCATTCAAACTGCACCAGAGTTCACTTTAACCAAACAGAGACCTTGGTTTGTAGGCAGAGTTTGCTTTTTAGGTCTGCATCAGACTTTGATTAAAGTGGACTAAACAGGGCTGGTGTGAATGCACCGTAAGATGACCTGTGTTGAGAAACAAAGGTGTTATAAATGTTTTGTCAATTCTTAAATATAACATTATGCCTGTCCTTGAGTGATACAATAAGCTGTCACATATGTTTTTAATTACTTTCGGCCATCAAATTTCTACTCGGTATCTGTAAAATCAGTTTGCTTTTTGCCATTTTTGTGTTAGTGAATGCTGATTTTCTGGTTTGGTTGAATTGGATTGACTCCTACAGTATCCTAGCAGCAATAGAAATTAATTTAAAAAGATTTCACAAAACTTTTTTTTTTAATTTGTCACAAAATGTATGGTACTGGTGAAAGCTGTATAGATACAAAGCACTTAAAATGTAGATATTTGCTTTTTTTCTATTTTCCTTGATGAAAATTTCTTCACACCTTCCTAAGTCAAGAGTCCTCTCATGCAGGTAGGCATGCTTGACAAAATCTACAATCAAGGCTTGTTGATTGTAAGATGGTTCACTGCAAGAGCAAAACCATCAGGAACACTCAGAAACAGAAAGGATAGACAGGACGTGTCAAAAGCAACCTCAAAAAGCTATCAGGAAAACTTTAATTTAACCGCACATCCTTTAAAAATGGGATGGATGTCTCTATTAGAACAACAGGCAAAAAGAAAGAGCGTGCCAGAAGTCTCATATTTACCAAAAATTGTTAAAGGGGCTATATCATGTAAAATCAACTTTTTTGAGTTTTATATCATGTTATATTGTTATCCTCTCATCAAAACGTACCCAAAGTCTTGCTTTGACTCATTCATGCATGTTTGAGAAATCCTGCAGGGTTTTTAGGCAGCCATGCTGAGGAGCAAAATGACCGGGTGGGAGCAGAAGAGAAGATTCTTTTTCCATTTAAATATAAAATCAGCATTTTAATAACAACTAAAGGTGACTATATACTTTATTATGGTATAGTATTTAAATATATGCCTCAGAAACACATAATATTGCCCATTTAAAAGGTGTTTTCCTAAACCTTGTGCATACATAAAATATTTAGTTATATCTATAGACAAAAGACAACATATTATGCAGCATTTGTCTCCAAAAACATGGAAAACAGAGATAGACACCAAGTGAAACAGCGTAATCAAAGAAAATAAAAACTGTTTACGAATTTTCCACAAAATTGACACTAAAAAGCCTGACACTAAAAAGAGAAAAAAAATAAAAGTTACATAAATAATTTAACTGAGATTTCAAGAAATTAAGCAATTTTGGCAAAGAAGAGGAATTGTTGGACAGGATTATTTGGAGTATTTTTTGAAATGGTCTGAAAATAAGAATGTGAACAACAAAAGAAAAGCCTCCTGATACAAAGCTTTCCACATTACATGTGAACAAAGCTACATTCCAAAAATTGTCCATTTAACCAAGTCTTACAATCCTAAATCCAGACAAAAAGTATTTTGATCTTGCTTTGAGACTGATATACTGCACAAGAGCAGAATAGATTATTAATCTTGCAAACCTGGAAATGTTTCTATATTTCAAGGAGTCTTACTAAGTCTTACTGCTTACTGCTCTGGCAGATTGTGTCACTTAATTTGAGAAAATTCAGATTATAATCAAGTGTTTTTAACTTATGTTCAGATGGCTATTTTTGCAGTGTATTGTCAGCACACAAGCATGAACAGCTGCCAAACGAAGTAGGTCAGAGGTGTTTATTGACGATGGGACTATTGACAAAAGAAACAAGATGAATTCTAAAGTATATATTGACAGAGTTTCGACTCGGACTCAGTCAAATGCTGGAAAATGGATCATGGTCGTTTACATTAAAGATGGATAATAGCCTCGAGTGAAATTGAGCCCGGGTCCATCGTCTCTTTAATGAACTTTGCAGTTATCTGTGCAGCGAAACAGATGGCCATGTGTTTTCAGAAAGAATGCAGTATTTTTTAAAGTGAGGCCTATCAGAACAGAACAAACACAAACCTTTCACTGAGTGTTTAGATTTTCAGGGTTGAAAAATACGAACAAAGAAAAGACAAAATCCTTGAATCATGTTGCGTTCACTGTATCTGGAAACAGGGGAGAATACAACTTTTTTCTTTACAATTATTAACAAATCCTTACTAAAGTTTATATAGAAATGTTTCTTTATCAATAGGTTTTATAAAATTCCAACCCAAACCAAATAAGAGAACATTTCAGAATTTTCCATTTCCTCTCTAAAGCACAATCTAAGAGAGCTGACACAACAGAAATAAGTTGTTATTGTTGTTTAACAATTAAGCAGAACTTCTTCACAGCAAAGTGTTTGCTGAAATTCTCAAAACACTCCTTCAGCGTTTTTCTGAGACTGAAAAGGATTCTTAGAAAAAAAAACAGCATTTGGCGTATTTGGATGAGAAGTTTATCTGTCAAATTATATAAAAATAAACCTCTTTACTGTTTTGTTTTGCCTTTCAAACAGGGGCCTTTGATGTAAAAATATCTTTTCAGCTGCTGCTGCTACTGACGAGTATGCACATGCACTTGCAGTCAATATTCAATAGTTGTCATCTCTCACTGAAATGCGTCTCGTTAAAAGACAACATCAGACACATTTTTCCACAGAAAGCACAATTATAGAAGTGATTGTCGGAGAAGACAAATGCAGGAAACAAAACTTACTGGGACTCAAAAAATGAGTCAAGCAGCATGCGGATATCTGACCAGTCCTCTGACCTCCAGCCACTTAGTATTTGCTGCACAGACTAAAAAAAACTAAACTGAAGACACAAAAACCTACAGACAACTGAAGGCAGCTGCAGCAAAAGCATCTCAAGGGAGAAAATTCAGCATTTCTTATTTTTCCCAAACTCACTCGCTCGGTCACTAACAGTAAAGAATCTGCACCATGTGCTAAACCAGTCGATTTACATTCATTTCCTCTAACAAACATTCCTCTGGGGTTTTTGAATAAAGTGAAAACAATGCACACAATGCACACAAAAAATAAACTACAGTAGCTCTTTACAGCCAAAAGCCTAGGCATCATTTTTCTATAGTTTATTTCAAATTACTGAGACAGTGTACACACAACATTACCAGTAAAAAGCTAAATAGTTAAATGAGCTAAATACATCAAGTAAATCTGAAATTCACTGCAGATGGCCTGACCAAAACGCTCAATTCTCTAATTTGTAGTTTTCGCACAGTTCACTTGAAAATACCTGCATGATATGCAAATTCCCTTGATACACATACAGCAAGAGGAAAAAAAAAAGCCTGAGGCTGTATTTCTACCTAAGGCACTGCATTATTCAAGAGACAGTCTGCAGTGAATTCTGGTGAACAGCATGAAAATAACCCCATCTTTCACAGACGAGGTATAAATCCGACATGATACACCTATCCTTCAACTCCGGCTGTCTTTTCTACGGCAAAGAAAAAGTTTCATTTTCCCAGCTAATATTACAGGCGAGTATTTACGTTTGAAAGGAATGCAATGCACAAATGTCCCCGGCATTATTTTGTCGAAATTACACAAATCCATTTCTGTTTTCTCAGTGCGCCGCGCAGTAAGAACCCAATGTGCTGAAAAACGAGAAGCCTCCGCGCAACGAGCAGGCCGTGGAGGAGAAGCCTGCCTCTTTTCACCGAAAAGTCTGTACATTTTGCCTGGCGGTTTTCAAAGTGAGATTAAAAATTGATCATGTGTGCATCTGTTGGGTGAATTCTTGGTACTGTGTACATTCAGATCCACTGTTAGTACTCTAAAATGTGGATTTGCATGTTGAACAAATCACATTTGCAAGAGCGTACGCAGAACAGGAGTACTGTTTGTGTTACAGGATGACAAATACCTGTACTTTCAATGCACTGCAAGGTTTTAATCAGGGTTCATGTATCCTGATCTTACTTCTTTACCTCTGATGCTATAATTAGCACAGTTGTGTTCAAACATTTCAGCATCTCGCTCTGAAACTAACAAACTGGCATCCGCTTTGCTGTGTGAACTGTAGAACAGCAAATGAAAACATGTCTTTAGGCAAAGAAGCAAGGAGTTTGAACCCATTTCTCAAGAAATGTGCATACGCTCATTTACAAACGTACGGTATCTCTTTTAAAAAAGGCATACGTTAGCTTTATTTTCCTATCAATGATCCCTCCATGTTTTTTTTTATTTTATTTTTCACAGACAATCATTAAAGCAGAAAAAGATAGGACTGTCAGGTCTCCCTAAAAAGAAGGGTTTGATCAAACTGAGTACATGGTTGATTGATTTTTGAGCTTTTGTTTGTCACAGGCTGTATAGACGCAGAGGCTGTAAGACTCACAGCCAGGAGGCATTCAGGTGGACAAGAACAAATGATTTATTTCAAAGCAAACCAAAAAGCAGACATAGTGCAGATGCAGGAAAAAGCAAACAAAAGATACAAAGCAAGTAGCAACAGAAAGAAAATGAGAAAAAAAGTACTTATGTATATAAAGAACAATAGTTTCTGTACTGAGTATGACTTGAGTTATGACTTGTGTGAACTACAGGATCAAATTGTCAGGATTTTGGGTTTTCTTTGGTCTTCACTAATTACTTTGAGTTAAGATAACAAACTAATATTTGATGACCATTCCTGATTCCCTTACAATAAAAAGAAAATCACTTACCTCTTGTCCTTTGGATTTTTGTGACTCAGTTCCGCAAACTTTACAACACAATCCAAAATAAATAATGGATAAAAGTTAGGAAAGATGGAAAGCTGCTAAACACAGGGAACAAAACCAATAAAAATGCTTATTTTACAACAAATCAGGAAATAAAGCTAAAGCATAAACAGAGGTGGGTAGTTACATTTACTTTGATAAAAATCTTTGGTGGAAAAAATGTACTTTTAAGAGTAGTTTTACTACTTTCTGTAAACTTTCTGAATACTCTACCCGTAAGTAACTTCACTGAATGAAGAACAATCATTTAACCAAAAATGCACCAGAGAGACACCTCCAGTTTATGTTGAAGTGAGACCTCTTGTTTGTACACAAGCTTTGTTGCTCTGGTTATATTTTCTATCTGCTGAGACATTTGGAGTTCAAGTGAATATATGGTAAACAGTACCCTGTTTACCATATATAAAGTACCCTGCTCTATAATAAAGTATATAAATTACTTATTGTAAGTATAATTCTGCTGGAATTGGTCATTTTGTAATTATGTTATTTACTTGTATTAATTTTATTCATTTAAGTCTTTAAAAACACCAGAATTTGCACATAACTTTCTATATTTGGTCCGTTTGATGATATAGTTTAAAAAATATTGTATCAGATGTTTTGATTTATTCAGTGCTCAAGTAGCCACTTTACAAAATACCTTTTTACTTTATAAATGTCTTTTTACTTTTACTTGGGTAAAAATATGTTGAAGTAGTGCTATACTCTTACTCGACCTTTGGGTACTCTACCCACCTCTGAAAATAAACCTGAAAATCAAATGAGAAGTTAACACTAATCCACACAGAAACTAGGAATTTAAAACACAAACATACCAAAACTAAAGACATTGTTGGTTAAAAGACAAATGTTTTTCTTTATCTGCAAAAAGCTTTTCTTGGCCTGACTTATTAAAGGCGTAAAGTCAAACACCACTCTTTTCCCCAATTTTGTGTTACCATTTTAAGATGAAAAAGCATGAAAAAGAACTCCAAGCACAAAACTTTGTAACACCTTGTTTCTTAACTATCGCATCTTATAATTAAATGCTTTTTATATCTTACTCGAATGATTTTCAATATATTTTGTGTGTAGCTGCATGTTTCACCGCTAAAAAAACTGTTTTTTTTAATGTGATGTTAAAAGTGAGCAAAATGTTTCATCTGTAACTTTTGCCTTTCAAACATCTGTGAATCTTCTAAGTGAGACCAAATTGGACCTAAATGAATGATACATATGTGATTTTTTTCTTTTCATCAATTTTATTCCAGTTAGGTTTCAAATTAAAAATACAACTTTAATCTATGCTGATGTAAAGACATTTTGACCCAAAAAAAACAGGGTTTCAAAATAAGACTCTTCTCATCTGTTTCACTGGAGGTTCAGCTCCTGAAGCCGTTTCTGTAAAGCACCTCTAGCAAAGCAGTGAAAGCCTTCGCTGGGAATTCTTTAATTGCATCACTCTGCAATTACGACACACTCTCATCCCCTGGGGACGATGAGTGTTTCCTTTTGAGTCAATCAAATTTGCTGTGCTTAACCTCTGTCACCTGTCATTCATCTGATTAAACACTGCAATTAATGCAGATTGCCGTCTGTGGAACTGTTGCTGGCTGTGGCTGCTTCCATTAAAGTTTTCTCATTATTTACTGCAAAACTCAGTAGTGTGTGAGTGGAGAGCTCGGCCCGCTTTACTTTAATGGGCTGCTAGGTGATCAGATTTAAATGTAGTTTATGCATGGTATTTAATATAATTCAGCCTATTTATGGGAAGAGAAAGAAGGAATAAAGCTCTAAAAAAGACACTAGTTGCAATATTTCTACTGTTTTAAGGGCCACTCTGAATGATGTAGTGTTATATAGTAGGGGTGTAAATCACCAGCTTTATCACAATATGGTATTACATCCATATATTTAGATGACGATTCGATATTTCTTGATTTCATAAAGTCTGTCACGATACGATTTTGATTCAATTCAATTCACGTCTGTGATCAATATAATGCGATATCATATGTCCATCTAACACAATGACTGTGTTAGATGGACATATGATATCAATTCCCATCAAGAATATGATGATGATATAGATTGAGAATTTCATTTTGCCTTGATGTAATTGAATCATGAACCATTCAAATCGATATATCGATATAGATCGATGTATCGTTACACCCCTATTATAAGCTTAGGTAATAAAAAATCCCCACTAAAAAACAGCTCATGAATAAGGAGGATAAAAGCCCAGCAAAATTATAAAGGGGGTCATTGCCCCCCATGGTTTCTCCTTGGTGGTGCACCAGATAAAAAAATAATAATAATAATAATTTTAAAAAAGCCGCTCATAAATCAATTGGATTTGGTTCTGTTTATATTTTCCCATCTATAAGATTTATTTACCATTTGTGCCAACAAATCCTCCTAAATGTAATTTATTAGAATTCATGTATCTGTTGCATAAACGAAACATTACAAAATTAGAACAGTAAAATCCGCACATTTAATGTAAAGTATAGCTGCTGCATACATATTTCACACAAAAACAAAACAAAAACATCCCAAAATCTTACTACATGTTGCTGAAATCACGCTCTTTCCACTTCCAATTACTTTTCTGTTGAGCACCCTTCAATCTCCTTTTTTTCCCCCTAAATTTGCAAACTCCAACTGTCTTCACAGCGGTGTTCAACTTTACTTACTTACAGCAGCTGTTGCTAGGCAACAGTTCTCACCTGCGTGATCACTTCAGGTTTTATTACAAGACATTTAGGCCTTTAAATGGTCAATGTATCAAAATGATGTTAAAGTGGCAAGCCGACGAATTGTTCTAATTAAACTGTACTGTGAGCTGCTTTCTCCAATTCAATATTGGTGACAAAAAAACTTAACTATAATGCATTACAAGTCTTTATTTGTTAGGCAACTAATTTAATCACATTACTATGCTATTTAGAAATGAATTAGTAATGTTATTCTTTAAGCTGATTATGCTCTTTTTTCCATTAATGACCCAGAAACCTATAGCTGAACTGCTCCGTCTAAATGTGCTGCTTTGCAAGCAAAGCCTAGAGGGGATTTTCTAATTAGGTAAAAAAAAAAAACACCTCCGTGAGTAAAAGACCAAAAGAGAAGGAGGACATTGGTGGAAAAGTGGGAGAAGGGGACATGATGAGAAAGGAAGTAAATAGCAGGAGAGTTGTGGAACGAAAGGGAAAACAGAAGTGAGGAAGATGACAGGAAGCGTGGGGACTTATCAATAAATCATAACACAACAGCAACTAGAGGCAGTTCTGGAAAAAGAAGGGTAAAAAATAAAAACGAGCCGGCAATATGTGAAGAAGTACTTGGGGACAGATGCTCAGGAAAAAAAAAAAAAGTCTGAAGACTTGGGAGATTTGCGCGCAGAATGAGATTTGCACGAAAAGAGATTAGGAAGAGAAGCCATAAGACACCAAAATGAAACTAGATTTAGAGAATGATTGAGGAGAGTCGAAGCCCGCCGCATTCATGCCGCTACAGATGATCAGAGACGGCAGAGAGGCCACGCTTGGATCACCGCGGGCCTGCATACCTGGCTGTCAGCCCGCCAGCCACTTCCCACAGACGACGCTCCGGCAGAACAAGGATCCTTGCCGGCACATTCCGACACAGAAACCAAATGAGTAGGCATGAGACGCCATGATGTGGCCTGGGACCAGCCTGGGTCATCCAGAGCTGCGGAACTAATACGTGCCTAGACTTCTACCACTAATCCCCCCGGGCTTCAAGTCAATGAGCCTACAGATTGCTGTGCTGCTCTCAGTTTGGGAGCTCAGGATCTGAATGTGAGACAAGGGGGCAAAAACACAGTGCCTTGTAATGAGAAGTAAAATAAACATTTAGGCTAAGGATACAGTTGGTTACCTCTATATGCTCCCCCCCCTGCTGTGTGTTTAATACAAGCAGCATCTCAACAGCTTCTGGCCAGTCTTCTACAAGCTGTTTCAGTTCTTTTTCTTCCAGCTAAAAATGTAAATATGAAGCAGAGATTTGTTTCTGTTGTAATTCTCTGTTTGTTTTGATTTGCAATTCGCACAGGTACTCAAGGCCTTCTGCTCAAACTTGCAAATGATGTGTGGGAGTAGTGGTAAGTGAGTTCACAGGGATTTGGGGAGGTAACCTGAAGACCACCACCAAGTCAAAACAAATGCCTAAAAAGCAACCATTAAGACTGATTGCAGAATGAGCATAGATGGCACTGTTCAGGTGACAGATAGAGATGTGCTACGTTTTAGCTGTGGTGTTTTCTGTCACCTTAGGTAAACAGCCGAAGTTGTGCCTTCTGTTTCACTACCTCATTCTCTTTATAAATATGTTTAAGAAAAGGGATGGAAAGATGAAGGCAGAAAAAATATGGGGCGCCAAGTGCAAAATACAGTAAAATGTAAAAAAAAATGTCACAAAAAATGAATTATTTAGCTCACTTTCTGATAAAATTTTTGTTCTTTGTTGTGTATATTGTTACAAATGAAATGAATACATTTCTAAATAAAATCATAGTTAGCTATGTTAACGGTTGCTTTTTGTCGCAGAATGAGGACATCTAGCCCTGCTAAAGATGGCATTTAAATTTTTAATTTAAACCTGTTCATTGAAAAGTTACCTGTGGGTTTGGCAGCTGGAATGCAGCTCAGACACCGGCTGCATCTGCAAACTTGTTGGGAAGCGTTAGCAGCATTACTGGTTGCTTCAGTCTCAGGATGATGACATCATAGCAAGAGCTGAGCATCAACAGCAAAGCCTTTGTTTCATTCCAAAATAATTAAATGTAAACTTCAAAATTTAGCCAAAGCATTTAAGATTTACCTTTTACATTTAGATTTAGCATTTAATATTTACATAGCAAAATGTAAGAACAGTGACCTAAATAAAGTAAGAACAGTGACCTAAATAACAATAAAACGTTATTGGAAACTTTTTAACAAGGATTTTATACTCTAAAAGTGAGCTAAATAATGAAATTGTGTTGACATTTTTTAACATTTTATTTTGCACTTGGCACCCCAGAGGAAAACAGAGAAAAAGAATGAGATATCAAACAAGAATATAAGTGTAAAATACAGCTCCTTGAATCACCTATTTACTGTCTCACACTAATGTTGTGATGATCTGAGTTTTCTGGTCAACTTCCTGGTGCTGATCACCTGCAGCTGCAGCCTGTGTCCCTCCTGATTGGTTCCTGGGTTTTATAAGGCTCACCATGTGTGCTGGTCATTGCTGGAGCATCATCTCACTTTGGATCCCGAGTCCATCTCCTTTGTGCCCACTGCCCTCAAGCCCTACCTGAAGGAAAGGTTTGGTTTGGATACTCACCTGTGGAAAGACTCACCTGTTGGTCAGGTCAACCTTGCTAAAGTTGACCTGACCAGTCCTTGCCCTCTCCTCCAGGCCTGTCGCCTCCCAAGAACCTGTAAGAACAAGAAGTACATTTTCTCTCTCACCATTACCAAGAGTTGAATCTAAACTCTCAATTTACCTTTTTCCCTCAGATCCAGAGCCCTGATCGTCACCTATAAATCACCTTACCTTACGCTTACCCTTTGAATCCAGTTGTCTGACTTTGTTTACTCACACTCTGCTCATCTTAGACTTTGTGTTCATGATAGATGGTGTCTTTTGGTGATAACATATTGTAATTAGCATCCCTCTCACTGAGTTATAGTGTGTACTTCTATCTCTGTTTAATTGTGTTTCCACTTATACAAACATGGACAGAAGCTGTAACCACACGATAAACCACAGTGAACTAATTATGATATAACATATCCACAAAAAGCAATTAAATATGTCAGAACAAAACAACATCTTTGTCATTTGCTCTCTTATTTGGACATAAAGTGCCAAACAAAGTTGTTCAAGGGTTGTCACTCAGGCTATTACTTTGCCCATGTGTGATAATATTAAATAAATAAAGCATTAATTAGGCTTGTAGGACATGTTTAAATAATAATTGATTCATCTTGGTCAGAGCAGAACACTAGTCTATCTGTAGTTTGGACACTCAATAGTGATTCTCAGTGGATAAGAAAATCATGAACGTTAGCATTTATATGCTCCGTCAGCTCCATAACTGCTGGCTCCAGGCTACAACACATAATAGTCTGTTGCTACTGATGTAGTGTACAGTTTCTGTATGGTGCTGTGCTGCTAATGCACCACATTAGATGTTTAAACCATACTATTTATTGGATGAGAAGTTACAGAAACAAAACTACAAATTGACTGACTCACTGCTATTTAGTCGACAAGGAAACAAGACAAATACTTGGCAGATATCGCATCTCAAATGGCTCACAAAGACCTGTTTTTATGTTCAATGTGGGATCTTTTGGCATCTTTGCTTTCTGTTCTGCACAGGCATCTAGGAAATGTACCACAGAGATGTATCAGTGCCTTACCGAAGTGGCTTCATGTATACTTTTTAAACCCATCAGGTGTACATCGTCTCCATATCTCACGCTGTGAACCTAACCGGCTCCTGGGCAGGATGAGAGATCACACACCTAACAGCACATTCAACTAATAAACAATTCAGCATCAAGGGAGTGTGTTCCCCTCATCTTGTCTGTTTGAAGACTTAAAGACATTTTTTTCAACTCCTCTGGCTTCCTGGGGGAACACTTGTATGTGAAATATACTATATGCCCGTAAAGAAGCCAGCTAACCTAAAAGAAAAAAACATTCAAATTCAAAAGTGACCAATTAAAACTTTCATCTGGCACTATAAGCTCTTCAAATCTTAGATATTTTTGAAGATAATCCCTTCATGTTTTCCTAATTAGTTTAGGATTATTACATGTATTTTAAATAAAATCACTAGGCAGATATATAATGGTGACATAAACAGAACTGAACAGTAATAAACATTTTAAAAAGCCTTAAAATGAGCACATAATAGCTGTAATTTCACATACTCAACCTAACTTAAGTAATAATATGGAACTGTGATGGTTGACACAGAAGCCAATAAACACTTCAGTAAAGCACACATTTAGAATGTAGAGGGCTTTAGTTCCTGTTTTACAACCAGGTATGCAGGTATTGAAAAAGGGGTTGAGAAGCATTAAACTTAACTAAAGCAGTTGCACAAGAACAACTCAAATCCTTATTATTGAGTATAAGTGAAAGCCATGCAGCTTCTCACTCTCTGTAAACGTATTCAGTAGCATCACTTTGATAGTGACTAAGTCAGGTCAGCGCACTTAAAGAGTCCACATAATTTAAAAGGAGTAGTAGTAAAAAAAAATAGACTATGAATGTTGTCTCAGTTTTGTTCAAACTCAAAAACCAGTTGGTTAAAGTTGGAAAAATCTCAGCTGATGTATTCGGGTTATTCTTATTTATTGTTAAATAATTTTAAAATACTTGATTTTGACGTTCTTTAGGTTTTGGTGACTTCTGATCATTTGGTTATTTAATTCATGATCGTATTTTTTGTATTTTTATCTGTGCTAAATGCAGTGGCGAATCCAATATTTTTCTGAGTAAGGGGCCATCAAGGGACCACAATATTCATAGAGGGGCCAAGTATTTGTTCAGCATCCTTGCATTTAAATCCCTGGTTTTGGTAAGTTGTATACATTTTACCAGTCATATGTTCAAACACTTGTAATGTAATGCCATTATAAAAAGCTTGAACAGTAAATTATCCTCAGCAATTGTACATGTATTTCTACTCTACATAGATAAATTGCTCTCAAACGCACAGCATAGGAGAAAATGCAGCCATCATTTGTCAGCTGAAATATGTTTTCTGCAAGATTGTTCAGATTTTCTTAAGAAGTGAAGATTTGTGTAAGACTGATTCATGCTGGACTTTCCTGTTTGATTCATTAGTGCCACTAGTGTTTGGACATGGAACTGCACACACCATCACCAATCTCAGGAAAAGGACAGATGAGTGACAGGGCGGGGGCACTTCAGGGGGCCAGTCAGGTTTCAGCTGGAGCTAATGCCCCTGTGACACTGCACATACAGTTATACTACAGGATATCTGATGAACACGGGCCTTTCCTCTTTATTTAATCAAACATATTGCTCATAATTTAGTGTTCAACAGCAAAATTATAGTACATAACAATAAAAGCAAAATGGGTAAAACCCCTAATTTGAGGGAACAAAAGAAAGTTCAGAATACCTATATTGTTATTTCATAAATAATTAAGTTTAGGATTGCAGTTTAGCTGCATTGATCACTGCATTGCTTTATAACAGCATTAAAAGAAAAGGTGGGCTTTACACTGCAGCAAGGCAGACGCCTGTTTCATTACAAACTGACTCCCTGACACCTCAGGATCAGAGCATCTAACAACTCCAGGTCAATTTCACAATTGATTCATCTGTGCTGATACGCCACGCTTGTTTGAACAACCTGACGCGTCTTGATCACTACATGGACTCCAAATCTAACGTATCTCCCTCAACATGAAGTGAAAATAACGCTTTGATTCCTCAATCAATCCTAAGTATACTCTCAAGTTAATGTTATCAATGCATGTCGAAAAACATCAGCAATGAAGCTCTTGTTCGTCATTCCCGGATGGTTCGATGAAGTTCTTTTTCTTATGAGCACAATGCGTTTCAAAAGACGTCTGAAGTTTAACATGTTGGCCTCAGTGAGCGTGAGCTTCACCTGGAGCTGTCCCGTACTGAGCGCCGGTGTGACCGGCTTACAGAACACCGGAACACTAATAAAGCAGGAGGAGACGGCAGAATGAAAAGGCAATTAATGAGCGTCTTGAAATTAAATTGTGAATATACAAGAAAAAAGGGGGGTGGGGGGCTGCAGCCAAGAATAACAATGACGCACGGTGGATGTTCATCCAACAATAAGTCTTGATTTGGAGCCTGTTCGCTCTACAAGAGAGGAATGAGAATCATATAAAACAAAGTGCACAAAAACCACGAAGCCACAAGCAAGAGAAAACAATCAGAAACCAATTTGTCATTCTGGTTGGATAAACTACAGAAATATTTAGTCGCTACTAGATAGAAAATCTCCTAAAAACTTAACATGATGCATTACTTTATTTAAAGAGGTCTAAAAATAGAAACTATACACGCATAATAAGGATGACATGATTGATTATTTATTATGTGCCATTAAGCAGCTGACTCAGACCTAATTAGAAATGATTTATAAGGAAAGTGGTCAGTGTGCTGATCTATTAGAATTAGAAATTGGTTCATTACCATCATTTTTTTTTTTTTAGACTCTTCTCAAGAACCTTATTCCCTCATTACCGGCCGTAATTATGAGATATTTTAGCATTTTGAGCTCATTGTTTTAGTTTTAGGGTGGGCAAGTCAAACGGGTCTTATCGGCTTAAACATGTTGAAATGTCCTCGGGCAAAACCATATAAGAAATAAAATGGGAGTGTGGTTTGTAGTGTAAAAGAACCAAAACAAAAAAAAACTCTTGATAGGCTCATTCAATCAGAAATAACCAGTGGCATTATCAGCCTCAGCCACAATTGTTTTTAGTGTTAAAACTCAGAAAACTTCATATACTCATCGCTCACTGTTTTTTAACATTTTTATTGACTTCCAGTTTCTCTAAGTACCTGTAAAGAAAGTTGTAGATGCTATTGTTTAGGTTTTCATTTAAAAACAGCAGCATAAATAAATCCATCCATTATCTATACCGACTTCTTCCTTTCAGGGTCACATGGGTCACTGGTGAGGGGCAGGGTACAACATAAATTCAGTTTTTATATTTTAAGGGAATAAAAGGGCAAAAACTACTAAATCACATATATTTTCTGACAAAACAAACTTAAGTTAAAATGAAAAGCAGAAATTTCAGTCTTGAATGTCTTAAGTTGTGATAACGTACTTTGAAGCTATTTTTTTGTACCGCAAAACTGCTTTTTGTAGTATTGCAGAAAAGGTAACACTTACACTCTATTAATGTCTTCAAATAAATTAAAGTATATTACCATGGGGAAACTTGTTAGATACATAAATGAAATGTTAAAATGTTTGCAGTTCAAAGTTTCAGTGACAATTCATGTATCTAATTTAGCAGAGGCACATAGACTTCATGGTCAGTACAACTAATAAAATAATCTGAGGCTTATTTTTTCATGAGAAGCTCAAGTTTAAATAAAGAATAAAAAACATGATAGACAAAATGTGCAACTTTACTTCCTAAATAAAATACAGCTCATGTTTACAAAGAGATTTAGTTATTCTTCTATTCTTCTGCATTTATATTTATTACCCTCAACTAGTTTGTTACAGGACTTTTGTGCACAAACATAATAATTCACGAAAGAAAAAAACAGTGACTCCAAATGTCTTTGCAGGAATGTCATATTTAGAAATGCCCATTATTGTGTCAATCCCCTGCCAATTTAAAGTGTTTTCTTTCATTCTTCACCTTGTCATTATTTGCTTGTCAGTTGCTGCTCACACCTGCCTGCGTGGACACCTGCTTCCAATTTCCTCCAAAGTACACCTGGCCATAAACACAACTCCCTCATCAGCTCTGCCACCATAACTACACTGAGCCAACTTCTGTTCTCTAATTTTTAAGGACTAGCCATCTGATGCTGAAATCTGCTTAGAATTTCTAACAGAATAAACTTCATATTCCCACCTGCTCTGTAGTCGCACCAAATGATCCCACCAATCCTTCTGTTCTAATCCAATGAAGCAAGTGTGGGAAGAAAGAGGACAGCAGGTTAAACAGTCAGGGTTGGCTCATGGTGTCATGCCCATTCTCATGCAATGTTGTGAATTGTTGCTCAGAGGATGTGTTGAAAATTAATTTCAGCTACTACCACATCAAATTTTAGCACAAAACTGACTGACTTATTGGCCTCTTTGGTGTCTTTTTTTAACTGAATACATATAAAAGCTGAAATTAGCCTAAAAATAGCTTTTAAAAAAATTGCTGAAATTAGCTCAAAGAAACAGGAGTTCCACTAATTTTTCAATGCAAAAAAAATTGGCTGAAAAGGTTAAATATCTCAAAAAGTATAAATTACTGAAATACCAGAAGTCATAGCAGGAATGCCCTCAAGTAGATGAACATTTTGATACACAAATTGTAGGGATGCAATGATACAGAAAATTCACGATTCAGTTTGGTTCAAAACTTTAGTGTCACGATTTGATATTTTTTCGATACAAAAAAGATGAATTTCCATGCCCTTTTTAACTTGCAATTTATTTAAATTAAGTATGAACATTTGTTTAACCTCAAAAATATGTTTTTTTAAATTAAATGTTGCTGAAACAGCAAGTTTCTTAGTGGATCTGTGCTCAAAAATGCTTCTTCAACCCAAAGCATCTTCAGAAGACAAGTTGATAAAATAAAATTTAAAAATCTGTATTGTTTGATACAAGTGTCTATTGAACCTAAAGCACTGTATTGAACGGTTCGATACGGGTATATGTATTGTTGCACCCCTAATAAATTGTTGAAACAGCACAAAAATTGTGGAACGTGCCAAAAATAAAAATATCAAAAATACAAACATATGTTTAAAAGAAAAAATGATCTCAAAAGTTTGAATGCTTAATAATTAACGATTTAACAATAGATCTAAGTATTAGTTATACAAGTATACATCCAGTGATTACTTTCTGAAAGTTTCATTAAATACATTAAGTTGTTCCTGAGATATTTTGCTAACAGATAAACAGAAGTGTCAAGGTTTTAAGCAAAGATCTCATGATAATTAAAGCTTGAAGTATGTGTTGTGACTGACTCTCAGCTACTATCAAACCAAGTTTTAGCTAAATGTCTGCCAAGCTGACTGAGTTATAGTCATTTAGAGATGTGTAAGGTCAGTTGAATGTGACGATTGAATCTGATCTCTTCAACTGGATTAGATCCAAACGTTATTCAGCTCTAGACAAACATCTAATGATACTTCTCAAATGTTTTATACACAACAGACCAAAAACACTATCGCCCACCTTTTACATTTAGGCGGCAGATAATCACATTAACTTCCCTCTGATGTGATGTTTTTAATACTGACATCGTGACACAGCTGGCCCTCGTTGGTTTTATATAAAATTGAAACCTGCCAATTTTCAAGCACTTTATAAATTATGCAAATCTTTTCATCTTGACTGCTAACATCAGTTCACCAGTTCTCGCAGCTGAGTTAAGGAAAATCTGACTTAATTATTTTCCTAAATTACAGAGATAATTAGGATATTCCTGAGGCCACCTTAATGAAATTAGCAGTTTGATCAGTGATTCCACGCAGAGCAGTGAACATTGTGTTTTTGTTGCACCGAAATGGCAAAAGGAATCAGCCTCACCTTACCCAGCCCCGTGTTTGAAATCCTAATTAGTTTAGGGGCATTTATGTCAAAATTGCTGAAATTTAACAACACTGTTTATTAGTCTGCATTGTTGTCATTATTGCTGTGACCAAACCCCGGCTGTTTTTTCCACGTCTCTGTGCTGCAATAACTGAGCAGCCTTGCAGGTCTGGAAATAGATTCAGTTTCCCAACAGGGCGCTGGCCTGGTGATCCCCAGAGGCACGTGGCCCCCGTGGCTGATTGCTGAGCTGAAGCTCTGATGGAGAGGGTAATTAAAAGAAATGAGCATTAATAGTGCATAAGACATCGCGTGTGGGGATGAGCGCATGGCGGAAGGTGGGGGGTTGAAAAGGAAGGGATGAGGGCGCAAGCTTGATCTGGGTTTTGTGCGCCACATCATGTATGATCTTTATGTTCAAAAACATGAGTGATCTCAAATGAATTGAAAGTGCTATCACTCACCACTCATGAACCGCACACGAGCAACAATTCACAGAGGTCAGTCACAGGATGCACAGATTTTCATCTTCCACCGCTGCTGCTTCCATGGCTACCACAAATACCAAAATGAGAAGCAATGATGCATCAAATCAGGCATGCACACTAAGACACGCCGAGAACATCCACATAAAAAAACATTACTTTAAAAAAACACACCCTCAAACGGGGAGGCATTCAGGTAATAATGAATGCACAACAGGATGCAGCCGCATGCTAACTAACAAACAGGCAGATGTAGCTAAGTGACTGTCTGTGAAAAATAAATGAAGGTTTACAAGCCGCCAGGTGCAGAAAGACTGTCGGAGACTGCCAAGGTGGGCAAGAATGAGAATATAGTAAGAGGCGCACACACACTCACTAGAAAGAGTGTGTGGCTGACTGGCTGGGAAAACTGGGAACAGGTGTCTGAGTGGGTGGGATGGATCAGGAGATCAGGGGCTGCTGAAAAGCCAATGGTTGTGGGAGTCAAGAAATAAGAGTCTGAGGACATCTGGCAGACAAATGAAAAATGAACTTTCGAGTGGACATACAGTGATAGGCAGAGGCGGCAGGAAAAGGACAACAAGGGTCGGAAATGTGACAACTCCGACCTGGCGTTAATGAATGTGCCTCAAAAAGAAAAACATTTAGAACTTCTGTTATAATTTGAATCAAAACATTACATTTCTGAGCTGAAAATGAGCCATTATGAGGTGCCAGGAGTGGATGAAGTACATAACACTCAATCCTGAGTCCCATCTGTGTTCAGCTCCGAAAACATCAATTTTCATTTAAAAATGGATTTTGCGCTGCAGTTAAGATTGTTTAGGAACAGAATTTCTGGGACTCGGTAACAGTTCAGTTTCTGTTTACGGGCAGAAGCAAGTGCAACATTCTTCTGGTCGAATTTTCTTGGATTCATGTTTGGCTGCCTGTGGCTGTACTTTTTCCTGGTGCGATCAGAACCTGAGCAAGAGCAGAATATGAGAATAAATCTTAGCCCAGGCCGTGTGGTTGTGAGGGTACACTGAGTAAGAATGTATGAGGAAGTAGGACACCGAAAAGTAAAGATGGAGAGAAAGAACAAAACTACCAGGTACTCTTCCCCTGGTGCATGGTTTGTACCTCGCGATGCATTTTATTTTATTCTGAGGGATTCAGGTGTATGACCAGGTCTAACGAGAATAAGACGTGTTGCAAAAACTCTAAGTGAACTTTGCAAAGTCTACCAGGTGCAGTGGGAGCTTAAGGAGAGGGAGCATGTATTGTTGTCTTGAATTTACCATGAAAAGGTTTTTGTTACGCATGGATTGAGTACAGCATACAGTAAAAATCTGAGTTCATTTCTTTTATTTATTTGCTGGTCTAAGTGCATAAAACATAAAGCAAAATGTGTGTCAGTCATTATTGAGACAGATTGATAGAAATCAACTTTAACAAGAAAAAATGACTCCGATTAATGTTCAGAAAATTATGAATTGTTTAACTAAATGATAGATTCTACAGGGGCACTTTATTGTAACCAAAGATAAAAACAGGCATTGTAATTGTTCAAATTGTTGTTTTTATTTTTTATTTTTATTCAGTTTCTTACATATGTTATTTTAGGCTTAAACTAATTCTTTATACTTGTATCAAAATAACATGAAAGCAAATGAAAATATTCAGCTCATTTAGGAGATAAATGCTCTGACTTTTAGTTTCCGTAACCTTAAAATATTATATATGCACTTTTTAAAAATACAATCTCCTGTTACCGTTGAGCCATTGTTCTGATACTTCCAAATTGTAGCAATGAATTTGTTCACTTCAACTACTATCTTCTAATTTTAGCTTTAGCATCTTTTTCATTATTTAGCTTTAGTAGATTTTTTGTGATAGATTTCATAACAGCAGCATGCAGTTATGCAAATTCTATCGGTTTGCTAATTTTAGCTACTGTTCAACTTGTTTTAGCTGTTGTTCTGTTGTTTTTAGCTTTCAGCTATTGTTCAGCCTCTTTTAACTTTTAGCTGGTGTGCTGCTGCTTTAACAGCTCAGTTTTAGCTACTTCAGCAAAGTCATTCAGCGTTTAGCCTTCATAAAATGCTTTTTTCCCTAATTGGAGACTTTATATTTTTTGTGCTTAAAGTGCTGTAGTTCTAACCTACAGCACATTAGTTTATATCAATCAGACAGTTTGAGATCTTTCAAGCTGTCTTGGGGTGTAATGGTCAGGCAGTGCATAAGAGCACAAATCAAATGCAAAAGCTACATAAATATGTATAAAAAGGCTTTAATTGTGTTGGTTTGACACGTGTGACACAACAGCAACTTGAAACTAATGTATTTCAGCTCTTTACGTTTTGACATTTGTCAACATTTTCAAAACAGATTTGTTTTCTCGCCTGCAGCTGTGCATGAGAAAAACAATGCAATGTGTTTTTCTGCATTCGAATACTTCATCTTTCAAAATGTGCTGGGTTGACCAGACCATCTGTTTTTAATGTGATCATTTTACAGCTCACGATGGTCTGGAGGCAAACAAGCATAAAGGTTGTGCTAAAAATATTGGCCTGAACCTGGAAACAAATCATTTGGAGACTCAGTTTGGAGACTGGTCGCAGGGGCAGCGGCTTGAGCAGGGAGACCCAGAACTCTCTTTCCCCATTCACCTGTTCCAGCTCCTCTGGGAGGATTTCAAAGTAATCCCAGCCAAGAGACAGTTTCTTCAACGTGAGGGCCTGTATCTGTGATCTCCTTTTGGTAACTACCCAACATTTGTAGCCATAGATGAGAGTAGGAACGTAGACTGACCGGTAAACAGAGAGCTTTGCCTTCAGCTCCTTCTGGAACACAACAGACCTGTACAAAGTCCACAATAATGCAGACACTGCACCGATCCATCCATCTAATCTCATGCTTCATTCTTCCCTCACTTGTGAACAAAACCCTGAGATACTTAAACTCCTCCCCTTGAGGCAGACTTCAACCCCAACCCAGAGAGAGCAATCCACCCTTTTCTGACTGAGAACCATGGACACAGATTTGGCGTTCCTGATCGTCACTCCAGCAGCTTCACATTCAACTGCTCCAGTGAGAGCTGAAGGTCGCGGCACAATGACGCCAACAGGACCACATCGTCTGCAAACAACAGGGATGGACTCCCTCCGCAGCACTGGTGGAGTCTAACTACCACCCTAGTGGTTCAACATACAGCTGGCAATGCAAACCAAACTCTGGCACCACTTGTATAGGGACTGATCGGACCGTAACAACAGAATCCCCTAAATTCCATACTGGAGAAGCACCTCCTACAGTGTACCTCAAGGAATACAGTCAAACGCCTTCTCCGAATCCACAAAACGCATGTAGACTGGCAAACTCCCAAGTCCCTTCCAGGGCCCTAGTGAGGGTAGAGAGCTGGTCCAGTGTTCCACAACAAGGACAGAACCCAGATTGTTCCTCCTGAAACTGAGGTTCAACCATCGATCGGACTCTCTTCTCTAACACCCCTGAATAAACCTTACCAGGGAGGCTAAGGATAATGATGCCCCTATAATTGGAAACACCATCCCTCCATTCTGCCAATCAATCTGTTATGTGTACCCAAACAGAATATTTACCAGGGCAAGTTCAAAGTAGTCAGAAACAGTCAACTAAAAATCTATTTAAAAATGCTAGTTGTCTCATCAACAACCCTTGAGCTACTCGGGTAGAGTGAATATTATTCCATTTCTCCACATTGTAGACAATTAAAGGCTACTGAAAGTAAAACATTTCCCATATATGTGCTGTCGAGCTTCTTCTGGGGTGTTTTCAATTATATTCCTTATATCCCTCCTTCAAAAAAAATGCCTTGAGTTGGTGACTTTCCACATCCTATAATGACTTTCAACAACGTGTGCGGGCTAACAAGTGTGAAACTGTTGAATTAAGCTCGTGCGATGCTGAGGGGTTTAGCAGGAGCGTAATGAGACCAAGATGGTGACAGTTCTTCCCCATCAAACGCAAACTTGTTTAACTCAGAAGCAGCGTGTCTCCTCATTGCATCATGGTCAGTTAAACTTGCTGCTGTGAAAGAATAAGTGGCATCCTTGCTAAGTCATAATACCCCACACATTATCTGTGATTATAGATTTCTAATTCTCCCTGTGCTTCCTGTTAATGCTAGCAGCTGAGTAACTCCATCTGCTTTGAGGACGCACAGTGAAGATTTTGAGTTGAACTGAAAGTAAAAATGGAGCTTTATTTTAACATGATTGCAGAAAGATTTGAACCTATTTTCTGCTTGCGAATGTTTTGTTCTCAGCACTTTTTTAAAACATATTTGCATAAAACAGGATTTGGTTTGTTTTATTAATGGAGGACTGAAAATAATGAAAATAGTCTAACATTGAAGGAATGCATATCGGTGGTCACTCGTGCAAGAGTTTTAAACTAAGATCATCCTATGATAAGAAATTAAAGACTACTACTACATTCGAGTTTAGCTCAATATTTGTACATCTGTTGCATTTTTGATTAAACGTCAGCCACGTCTCTAAATGTTTAATCACTCTGGGACTTGGTATATTAAAAAGCATGAGTTTAACTTTATTTTAATCTTTAAGGACCTTTCTCAAGTAATGTAGTGAATTTCAATTGCTAAGCAGTAAAAACTATAACTATAGACAGAAAGTTGCAATGATTCTCAGAGTGTTGCATTGTATCTTCTTGCTTCATCTCTATATTTTAAAACGAAATGCAAATATGTTTTTGCGTTCCCTTGGATTCGTGTTTCTACACCTCTAAGGTCTTTGCAGTCTGATTGAATTCATTTATGGGGCTTTTTTAACACCTCAGAAGCCCAAGTTGAAATTTTGTTGTGCAACTACGAGTTGTTACTCGATGCAAAAAAAAAAAACACTTGGGAGATGATGAACAGAAAGTTTGCTTCACTTTAAACTGTTAACCCTCTCACAGAGAATTAAATGCTTCTCTGCAGGTCTCATCGGCTTAAAGGAAAATCCCAAATCCAAATCAAGTTCCTGGAAGAAAATATTTCTCCGGGTAAAAACTGTAAGCAGGTTAGTTCACTTAAGTGTGATAGGAAAATCCTCAGCAGTCCGGCAGCGAATCAGTTCAGGCTAAAAGCAAACCTAAATGTGCCCGGTGACGGGGGGGAAAAAATCATCGCCACATCAAAGCTATCCTTTGTTATGTATAACAAGAAACTTTTCTTTACCTTCTGAAAGTTTTATATTTCTTTTTTTTTTCTGACCAATGAAAAAGTTTCACCGTTTCTTTCTCCTTTAGTTCCAGCTTTTTTGCCTTTGTAACAGACAAGAAGCATCTCAGGAGTATCACCTGTCCTACAGGAAAGTTGGGATTCCTATATTTAAAAGAAAAACTAGATTTATGCAGGCAGGTGTTTTTATATTTTTAGATACTCTATATACTTGTGTCATGTTGTTTTGAGTAACGTACAATTTAACATTACAATTATTAATTTTTCTATGGGGTGTTATTGAAATAGGAAGGACTTGTTCACAATAGAGATTGGATGAATGACTCTTTAAAAAGGATCAGGATCTTGATTTGTTCCATAGAACTGTTCAATAGGCGTTATCACATGGGTTACATCATCACGTAGGGAGATGCCTCCTCCCGTACGCCGCGCGTGATGACATAATCATATCACGCTGTTTTAGTCTGCTTGTAATTAAGCAATGGCAGCGGAGGAAGTGAATGAAGTCAGTCCGTGTCGACAAGGCTTCCAAATTAAATAAAATTTGTCTCACAAAGCCTGCAGCACTCATTTACAGCCATCTCGTTCAGCTCGGGACTTGTCTCCTCTCAGTAGGGGATAGTTGTTTACAGTGCAGACAATTTCCAGTGAGTTTCTTAGCTTAGCCTCCTTCTCCGTTGAGCTGGCGCACTACATACTTCACGGCCAAACGTTAGCGATTGGGTAAATTGTTTTAAACTTCAACAGAGTTCACACCTCCAGCAACAAATCACATCTGAATAGCCCAGGTTCCAGACCTTCTGTCCGAAGCTAGTGATGTTCGATACTGCCAATTTTCTTTCTGATACTGATACCAAGTAAAATTTGGCTGATATCAGCAATACTGATCCAATACTGATGCTTTGTGATAACACACATAATGTGTCTGGTAAATCTGGTAAAAGTAGCCTTTTTCAAATAACCACTTTATAAATAATACATGACATAGTAATTTATTTAATTTAAGTCTTTCTAACCCTAAACTTATATTTGTTTAGCACGATTTAAAATTATTATTCTAAAGAAATATAATAATTTTTTAATAGTGAATAAAAGTGAGAAAAAAATATTCTAAAAGTTGTTACTTTGTATATTTTGTAGCATTGTTTGTGGGTTTGCAAGAAGGTCTCAGGCCAGAGCTAATGCTGTTTGGGGACTCATGGCATGAAAAAGTTTGGGAACCCCTCATCCTAGAATGTAATTACAGACATTGAAACTAAGCAGATTATATGTTAAAATGACCTGCCATACATTTACAGACTGAGTGACTGATTGAATACGTGTCACTGTGCTTATGCAGTACCCAAGCGGGGATAAAAGTAGTTCCCTCCAACCACATATGATTTAGACAAGATTGGAATAGTTTAGTTATTTTCCACTATTTTCCTGTTAATGATATACATTATAACTAAAGTATCAAAGTATCAATATTTTGATTTTAGTATCGATTCTAGAACATAAAGTTCTGGTATCTGTAGTATCGATATTTCAGTTTCAATCTGCACATCACTATTCGAAGCAAAGTAAAGTGTAGGAAAAGGGGCTGGTTTTTACCAGGCTATACTCCACCCCTCTGTCTGTTTTTCATGAAAAAGCAAAAGGAGGTTGTCTCTGTGATTGAGGAGGAAAAAATAAAGATATTACGAGAAGCAAAAAAAACTACAAACGGCTTTTTACTGTCCACTAATCAATTTCTATTGTTCACTGTAAAGAGTCGTTCAAACAAAAAAAAATCTGCACGTTTTACTTCTATTTTTGAGAAAACAATCAATCCATCTAATTTCTACATGAAGAAAATGTGAAAAGATGAAGACTTCCTTTCTCTTGCTTTTGTATTAAGCAGCTATGGTTTCACACTTTAATCAGCTGACTCCACGACCTGGTTAATAACTACAAACCAAAATTGAGACCTCCAGTTTATTTTGCAACTTCCCTCCCAGCAAAATAAAACCTCCTATTTCCCAGAACATTTGTGTCAGATTGTAAAGTACCCATTGATTTTTACACTATAGGATCGACTGGTCCTTAATATTAATGCACTTTAAGGTACTGTATCAACTTTAGCTTTAATTTCCCAACATAACTGCAGTTTTATTCAGTCTATTTTCACCTGTTGGCTATTTTAGTCTGGGTGAAAAAAAAAACTGCAGTACTTAAAAAGAAACTTTGCAGCCTTAAGATATATGTCACCAGAACTTTATGTTCTCTACATATTTTCTGATTGTTCCTACAGAAAGAGAGAGCAGAGTGCTAAAGCCTTAGAGAAGAAGGCTATTCTGTGTTCATAAAAGTTGTCTCCACTGTGCAAGAAACTGTTGCCCGCATGCTGTTCTGTAAGCCGTTGTAAAAAGGCTCATTGTGCAAGCGCAACCTAACAATGCTCTAGATTTAAAGGATTGAGGGAAAGTTCTGCTTTATTATCTCTCCCACCATGAAGCCCGGGATCTTTGGGGATCTGTATCAAACCCCGGAAAGTACAATTTAGCCACCTTTGCAATGATGCTGAGGAGGCACGCGTGTTCTCTGCAGTGTGTCTTTGTGTTCTGCCCCAGGCGAAGCAGCCTTGTAGGGTACACTGCCATAGGAAAGGATTAATAATAATGCCTTCCAAATTACTCAGAGATTCAATTATGCAGGATGATGCAAATACGGAGATTTTCCGGTCTGTTGTACTTCCCACTCTAACAGGAAGAATCTGCCAATCGGAGCTGCATTGTTACAACTTTTTTTCCCTCTTCTCCTTTTCTTGCTCATTTTTGTTTGTTTGTTTTTTTTTTCCTTTCTGTTAGTGGGATTTATTGCCATGAAGGTAATCACATTTTACTGAAGTTACCAGTGCAGACCTTATAGAAACATTGCAGCTTTAGAAAGGAAAGCCCTCCTCGCCTTGTCATTGCTCAGCACCGCAGTGAAGGTTTTGTCTGGCTGAACGTCGACCTCCAGGGAGGGATCACAGGGGCCATTAGAGTGGAAAAGAAGGAGGTCTTCAGACTCTGTTTAGAGGCTTGCGCGGCTGATGTTTTGGTTGGCTGTTTTGAAGCCACAGGGGTCTCTGCTAGATGGGCTGCCATGCCCACACATGCTTCACACTGGCAGTTAATCACTCGGATCTAGAGCAACAAAAACCAGCCAGGCAAAGTGAGAAAAAGAGGGGTTAGCATGACAGGCAGAGGAAGCAGACTGGAAAGGAGGAAACTCCACAGAAACAAAAAGGTAAAGATGGATGGATGGTTGGCTCAGTAAGTACTTAATTCCTGTGAAAAGAAAAAAATACACACAACCCTATACAGCAGGGATGTCCAAAGTTTGGCCCGGGGGCCATTTGTGGCCCCTGCACTGATTTTGTGTGGCCCCTGACTTCAGTTCAAGAATTATACTAATTTGTTTATTTATTATTAGGGCAAATTTATCACAAAGTAAAATCCTACAATAAAAAATATTGGCAAAAGTGCCAATTATTTGTCTTTAAATTACCAGACTCTTAGCTTTTTCCACATCTATTTAGTGACATCTCAAAATCACTCAAATCTGCTTTAAATGTATTTATTAAATTCATCTGAATACAGCAAGCATTTTCAATAAATGAGTGACCTAAATCCTGATTTTATTGATCAGAATTGACAAAAATGTTTTTTTTTCCCCCAATTAAAACCAATAAGTCTGACTACATTATTTGTTTAAAGTATTCAATGCTTAGTTTATTGTTGAGCAGGTAAAGAAATAATATTTTTTTGGCGCTCAGGTCCTTCTGACTTTATGACTTTGGCCCACATGACAAAATGTTTGGACACCTCTGCTATACAGGGATCAACTGTTGCCAAGCTCAGACAGCGTTAAAGAGATATTCTGGTCATTTTAACAAGTAGTCACCAGGTGGGAGTTTATTGGTTGTGGGTGTTTTTTGGGTAAGCCGTGATTGGTAAGATGGACTTGTGTTGGTGTAGTTTGAGTAAATTATGACTGGTTGGATTGCAGGAGTGGTTTGGGTAAAGGCAGCTGGGGAGAAGGGTAACAATCCAGATAATAATTCTATGGATAATAATTTTAGTCATAAGAGACAAGAAGGTGCATGAAATTTGAATCCTGTACGTGTGGAAGGTTGTGTAACAATTTGGCTCATTTAAAACAGCCCTAAACCACCTGTGGAATGGCCGCTATTTAAATTCAGACAGGAAGGTGCTAGTTGCACCAAAGTCAATAAATTATATTTACATATTCACAATAATTTTACCATAAATTCATTTAAACTTTCTCACATTAATCCAACCAATCCTGGTTGATCCAAACCCACACTCAAGAAACTCCCACTTGGTGACTGCAAAGACCCCCTTCTCCATTTAAAGGTGATCTCCACTATCACATCCTAAATTAGGAACTCCAATTTCAGCCTTGCTACACACAGCATACAGACAGGTTGGTTGTTTCAATGTCCTCTCAACCCAAACCACTGGGTCCTGAATGAATGAATGAATGAATGAATGAATGAATGAATGAATGAATGAATGAATGAATGAATGAATGGGGAGTCCATTGAAAGAAAATGCAATATTGTTGAAGCAACTCAAAAATCATGTTAGTTATTACATTTAAATTCAGATGATCAGTTTGTACTGTAATTCTCAGCTTGTTTTTCTACATTTAAATTCTCGTACTATAATATTTTAAGTAGTCACAACAAAAAACTAAAAATGCTGACATTCCTACCTACTTATTTGACGAGGCAGATTAAACAACAGGGAGTACAACTCGCAAGTCAATGTGAAGCTGAGACGATTTCCAGGATTTGAAGCCCTTAAGCTGGAAATATGATTGCAGACACCCTGATTGAAGTTGCTCAAACACCTTTTTAACCTTCATCGCACAAAGGATTGTTGTCTCTGAACACTGATCTTTTGAAAAGTAAGCAGCAGATAAAAATAAGTAGATTTTTTTGAGAAAACATTGTGAACAAATGGAAAAAAAAGAAGAACCAACAACAATTTGCAGAAAATGGCACGTTAAGCATTTGTAGATGGCTTGTTTTTGCTATAAGATGGTAATTTCTTGGCAGCAGAAAAAATCATCTTGGAGGCAGCTCTGCTGGCATCAAACCCTTTGTTTTCATTAAGGTGCGGAAATTGAGACGAAGATAAAATCTTGGAGCGTCTTCTTTAGTTGCTGGTTGTAGCTGGTGTTCTTCTTTTTCCCTTTTGTTTAAGTGTAAAACGTGGCGTATGATGCATGGGTTTCCCTTATCTTTATAGGAGCAAAATATAATATTTCTTGAGTGCAGATTGAGAAACAATAGGCCAGCTGAGAGAGATAATTGTCCTCAAAGGAAAATCTGAAACATTTCTGTGCTCTTTTATCTAATATCTGCTTTGGAGAATGGATGTAATGCACTTCGTCGAGTCCAGGAGGAATTATAAGGATAGGAGGGCAGCTCTGAGGGCTGCGATATGCTGCGATAGTGTCTTTAATGATAAGATTCCCTGAAAGTGCTGGATTCAAGTACGAGCGTACAGGGAGCTGTAGTGCATATCGTTTTGAAATAAATAAAACTAAACTAAATCTTGAAAAATATCCGGTGGAGGTAATAGCTGTACGCACACTTTGTTGCTTTTTTGCTTAACTTGAGCTTCTGATCTTAGGACCGACACATACAGATGATGAGTTTCACATAATCGCCAACACATCTCCTTGGACAACCGACTTCAGCCTCAGTTTAGTAAACCTAAGATTTCAAAACCAACAAACAAAAAAAAAAAAAAAACCGCAGATAAAGTGAAGGAACTTGCATCGGTGCCCTTTTTTAGAAACATATACTGTACTCGCGCACAGCCTTCACCTGCAGCTTTCTGCTAACGCACAGATGGACGAGCGTAAACACATAAACAGAAGCGCCCGCCGAGCCAACACAACACTTATCTGGCCCCGCCCTGCCGCCACAGAGAGACATAAGGCCGACTGAGCCCGAGGTGGAGAATAGCAAGAGTCGGTGCCAGTGTTGGGTAGTAATAGGACTCGGCTCTGCTCCTCATCTGGCTCGCCTGTGGACAAAAACCCATCCGTTAGAGTGCAGGTCACGCACACCCAGGAATACAGATGGGCTGCTGAGTCTTTCTGCCCTGCCACTCAATGATTTAAGGGGTGAGATTACACAAGAGTAGCTACCTGAGCATGTACGAACAAAGAGGTGTGTGTGTGTGTGTGTGTTCTGGCTTTGTTGCATTATTTTCTGAATCTGAATAACTAAATGTGTTTTTCTGATTTTAAAGTAGCACCAGTGCACCCTCTGTCATGCATTCGGTCACTGCTTTCATGGTGAGGTGTTTGAAAGGCCGATTGTTTTTCTTTCTCATATGCCTGACTAGCTGTGTGTGTACCTGCAAATGAGTGCGTTTGGAAAAGTAAAGAGGACAGTTGTGAACGCTTCCTTTTAGGGCGAAAAAGCACGGTGTGCTGCGCGTGGCGGCAAATCGAGGCAACACAGACGGACCAACTGTTTGAATTTATTCTTTGTAGCAAACGCTACATAATCCAAGGTTTGTACACAAATCAGTAAGCCCCGGCTTGCTTTGTGGTCCAGCACAGGGTTGGCTTAGGCTTTTTTTTCCCCCTGCAGTTACAAGATAATACACCCAGTTCAGCCACCAAGACCACAAAGTTTGATGGAAGCTGGAGTTGAATATTCTACAGTCATTCTTGTTTTACTTTCTGTAACTCCGACCAGAAAATGCCCAGTCAGCTCTGACCGACTCGCTGACAGAACACACAGTGATGAAGCTTGAGGCAGCTGCTCAGTCTTACACCGGAGAGTGCCACCAGGCAGACATTATGTAGATCCTTTTAGAGTGATGTGGACAAGCGGAAGAGGGGAAAAGTCTGGAAACAAATCAGGTGTTTCTTTTGGGACCAGCGTGTTCTGTGGAAGGAAATGTCTTCATTCACTGAGGACTTTGCAAAACTTTGAACAAAAAAGGACAAATATCATCAAATGTTCACTGAAAATACCACAAAAATACTATTTAAAAAAAACACAGCATATTGAAGGCTTTCTACACACGGGTGTATTGCTTATTCAAGGACTGCTCAGTTTAGTGAATAAAAGCTAGATTTCATTATGTTTTGCAGACTCTGAATAGGAAAAATGTTCAGCAACTTTAAATGCATTCTTTACATAGCTGCAAAAAATATTATTTTTTTTTCAATTAATTCATCAGCAAATGCTGCAGCTTCTACTAGAATTGTTTCTGTTTATTATCCACTGCCAAAAAACGGGCAACACTGTGCATTTTTGTGTCTTGAACTACTGAACAAATTTTAATTAACCTTTTGGGAAATAATCATTGAATATATATCACTATGAGAGTCAGAGCCAACCAACTTGTTTTTCGGAAATTGTGCTAAAATTTGGTGTAAATAGTTTAAAGTTCATTTTACGTTTAGACAATGTCATTTTTTGACAGTTTTTTACATCTTCACTGCATTTCAGTAAAGTTTACATGTTGCGTAATCTAAAAGAATACTTTTTTTTATATTTCGAAAGCCCCATCCTCCAATCACCCTTCTCTACATCATCGCCATCATCACTATTAGAAAGAAATAAAACAAATTTTCTTCCTTCTTTTTCAATTTGCTAAAATTGCTTGAATTAATGTCCGGTTTCTTGATCCATAAAGTCAGACAACTGATTTTACATTTGACTATATTTTCTGGTATACAGAGCAATTCATGGTCAAATATTCACAAGTCCAAACCATTAGCCCTCCACCACCGTGCTTTATATTGTATATCAGATGTTTGTGCAAAAATTGTGTTTGTTTGGTTTTTTAAATTCAAGTAGAAGTGTACTTCTAATGTAAAAACAACCTTACTTTGGTTTAAATTTAGGTTCAGATGGAACTCTTTAACAAAAAGAGACTTTCTCCTGATAATTGTTCCAACACAATTGTCTGATATAACGAAACCATCAGAAGCATTAAAGCCTAAAACGTGGCACCGGTTCCTCTAAACTTTGCTTGGTCTGAGTTTTGGGTTCACTCCTGCAAAAATGGGCAATTTCTTCTGCCTGAATAATCTTCTATACTGTAGAAAGATGGACTTCAAATGATTTCAGGAATGGCCACATAACTCTTCTCGGACTGACGGGTAGCAACAATTGCTTCTCTGAAGATTGTTGCTGATGCTTTGTATCCTTGGGATTCTGGTAACACCTGAAAGCTGCAGACGAGCAAACTGTCAAAAACATCTGCTTTTTCACAGACACTTACAATTGTTATACCGAAAACATTCCAGATTAGTAGCAAATATACACAATTACTCACAAAGCCATTATGTTCTGATTCAACATACAGAATATTCTTTTCTTGCCCTTTTCTGAGTCTAAACGCTTCACTTTATATGGAAGGATTGAAAGTGTGTTGATACAGATCTAACGTCTCAAAAGGCAAAGAAAAGAAAAAAACAGCTTGCAGAGATTTACCTTCCATCTATTGTCAGCTACATGAAAAGCAAAGAGGCTGAAGAGGTGAATGAATTTGCATGTGTTACACAGGCGATAAAATGTTTCCTTCATGTCGGCGCCTCATTTAAACAAACTGGAGGTGCGAGTGGTCAGCAAAACAGCTATTGAGCCCCCCCCATCATAAATGTTTAACCGTTCTTCAGGGCATGTGTGGCGACTGCATCAGCGAGACAAGCGCGTTTATCTTTGCAACAACATCAGAGCGCTTACAGCTGGAGGGGAAATCAGTAGGCTACACCGCTGATAAGATACAGCACTAACACAAAAAATGTGCAGTGGGTGTGTGCTCCTCACTTCATTCATCCTCTGAGGTCCAAGGCTGTGTTGCTCACACCACCTAGTGGTATTAGGGCTTGTATCTGTGCCAAAGATGATGACAGAACCCTCCTGAGCTCATCGTTCACTCCCTCCGTCTATAAACAACAAAGCGTGAAAGAAGACATCACTTGGAGTAAAACAGATTATTCGTGCCAAGGAAATTCCTCCAAGAAGAATAAACACGGGCACGAGCGAGAGGAGAAGCTGAGAGGCGAAGAGTTGAGCCGTGAAAAGAATAAGCGGCCACAGACCGATGAGATCAAAGGACGCTGAAAGAGTCTGTTGCAGTGGACGTGCAGCTTCGACGAGGCCTTTGATTGACAGGTGGGAATTGTTAATCCCTTGCGATTTCCCATTCTCGTTTCATCTCCCCTCCCGTTCAAGAGGACATCCTACCAATCTCAATAAATGACTATAAAAGGCTGTTTTCTGCTTTAATTCCTCCACTTTCTTGCCACTTTCCCAGGGCACTCTTTGTCTTCAGAGTCCCACAAGTGAAGCACCACCAAGTACAGCTACACTGAGAGATGAAAAGAAGAGTGCCAGTCATCAGTGTTAAGGACCCCTGCTCTTTGGAAATTAATTTCCCCCCCTCGCAACTCAATATTAATCACAAATTTGCATGTAGCCGATGAAGCATAAAGACGTGATTACGTGGTATCTGCGCAATGTTTACTGCAAAACGTTCTGCCACTGCATCGCTTTCACAGCCACCTTCAGCCCTTCACTCCTCCAGCGATTTGGAAGTAAGAGTCTCAACGAGCAGCAAGAACCTTAAGTCTCCATTATGCATCAGTCAAACTGAGGAGCCGTGTCCACGAACTGCCAACGCCGAGTGCAGTTGAGCAAACGGACCAGAATCTGAGCTCTCAATCTTTCAGGAGCATATTCTCAGGAAGGGAGGGAAAAGAAGCAGGGGCTGTGGTTGAGCGCACACTCATCTTAGCAGAAACACAAGCGAAAAGACTAACAGAGTACCGGTAATCAATTTTACATCTGTTCAATACATTCCCATCATTTAGCGTTGGATGCTTTAAAGTACCTGTGACACGCCTATCCTTCAAATACAAAAAGTCAAAGAAAACA
>JAUBOC010000089.1:15204365-15215765 GCA_032275365.1 Anablepsoides cearensis
CGCAAGTCATATCGTCATCGCAATATTAAGCAGTGTTATCGCACATCACAGGTTTTCCTAATATCGTGCAGCCCTAAAAGGCACATATAAAAATAAAAATATCTCACCTTGCAGGTTTAGTTGGGGGTGCATCAGACTTCTTCTTCATTAGACCCGCCTCTCCGAGGTCAGCAGGGGTAGCAGGGGGCACCAGCTCATCAATGCTTCGCTCAACGGAATCCTGAATGGTGACATTGCAGACCGACACACAGGATGGGTGCAACACTGTGTAGTCCCGCACTCTCCCACCACCACCTCTGCCTGCTGGCTTAGCTGCTGGTTTAGCACTGGCAGCAGTACTACTTGCACCAGCAGAAAGGACACTATTGGGTTTATCTTGGGCACTGGCTGTATCGGTGGGTCTGTCGCTGTTGCTTTCAACAGGCTCAGAATGCATTTTATCAGGTCGGGTGGGCCGCTGGTATTTCTTGCAGTTGGAGGCTCGGAGGGTAAACGGGGAGGGAGGAATGTTGTCTACGCGTTCTGGTGGAGGCTCTGTGGAATGCTCCTGCTCTATACTCTTTACCTCCTCTGACGAAAAGTCATCACGAGAAAGAGAGGTTTGAAGGTCTTTGCTTCCTCCAGGTGCATCACTTGATAGTTTTTGGGTGGGGTCTAGATAAGGAGAGGAGAGAACATGTGTCTGGGATACTAAGAAGTTTTGACTTTCAGAAAAGACTGTGTTTGAAGAAGTCAGGGTTGCAGGTTTTTGACTTCCATCTAACGCACTTTTGTACCACGGCTGGTTGTTTTTCACATTCTTCTCCTCAGAGGCTTGCTTACCTACAAAAGGAGAGGGAAATTATGCATAGTTAGATAAAAACTGACTGAAAGTTACACATCTGAGCAATAAATAAACACAGATGCCATTAACGGCAAGTGCTGTCACAAATACTATTACAAAAGGCCCTATTGGGTCAGTTTTCTCTTGTTACTTACTTGTAAATTTCGGTGTTACACTTGAAGAGCCTTGAGAAGAAGAAACAACGGTAGCAGTCACTCTAGTTTGCATTTCAGCAGTTTTTTTTGTTGCATCCTTATCTGCAATATTCGTTTCGGACACACTGTGTGAGGCTATGGTCTTGGATTCTTCATCACTGTCAAAACCAAATGGATCTTCGTCACTGTCACTGTCTTCAAGCCTGGGCCTTTTGGATACATCAGGTTCACCGGGTTTTAGTAGAGGCCTTTTAGAACCTAGCTGAGCTTTGTAGGTGGTTTCTCCCCATTTCGTAGTCAAAGTGGGTTTTTTATTGGAGAAGACTTCTTCAAATTTTGAATTAGCCTCGCCTCCCTTGCGGTTGTACGTTTTACCAAATCTGGATGTCATGTTGATTGCTGTATGTTACATATTCTCTGTGAACAGAAGCAAACAATCTTTAGCATTTCATAAAACCATTGAGTAAACTGTACAATCATATCAATAGGCACTAACTACAAGACAAATAACAGATGTGAACATGTCTGCTCCTGTAAAACAAAGTTGGCACCTACTAAATCAGTCAACATTTTACTGAGGATTGTGTAGAATTCTGCACCCTTTCTAATAGAAAACTGAAAAATGAACATTTGTAATATGTTCACATACTATTTTTTTTATATTATAACACTGGAAAGTGTATGTTTATCAATTTTATTTGTAGAACAATTTAACTATTTAGCACTTGGCCATTGAACTTCTAGCTGTAACTAATGCAGCTTGAACACACGAGACTTAAAATTAAAAGGATTTGTTCAAATCTTTAAATAAAAACGACAATGAATAACCATGTCATAAACAACATAAACACAAACACTCACTCGCACATATTCATAAAAGATCAAGCAATACGGTCACGTATAAGAGGGTTATCAAGTAGGGATTATATACAAATTTAAAAACATATTATCAACTCCAACATCAATATAAATGTAAATGTTATCGCAACATTAAACACAGTTTAGAAAATGCTAACTAGTATTTGACTTTTATAAAGTCAGTCAGTTTAACAAAGTTGAGTCAACTATCTGATGGTTGATAGCACAGCAAGTTAGCATCGCTAGCTTTAGCTTTCAAAGACATTCTTCATGTCTGGGTGACACGGCAAAGGAACAGAAGGAGTTTGGCCAACTTTCAAAAACCTGAGAGGTGATTACATTCCCTGCCGCTGACAATGAAGATAACTTATTTACGTCTGCAAACTCCAGCTTGGCCTACATCTAAAGTTAACTACTGTGAAGTTAGCAATTAGCTTCAACACTGCTAACTAGGCTAACGTAAGTCTCTTGTTTACATTTTTAACCTCGCAAGATTTTATGTTGAAAAGATTGCTTTCAAACAGTATTAAGTAAGTACACGTAGAAATCTCAATGCATATACTAATATATAAAGTTATACTAAAGATTAGGGAAGACAAGCAGAGCAGACTATTACCTTTCAACTCCAGAAATCGTCCGCTTATTTCCAGCCGGCTAGGCCTGATCAGCCACTCACGCACAAATCAAGCGGGTAAAGTCCGTTCAGAGCAGAAGAAAAGGCACTAGAAACACATTTGTGCCCTAAATATGTCTCAAAAGCAATACCCGTTGCAAAAGAAAGGCGTCCCGAACGTACCAGACGCTGCACCTGTCTAAATATAGAAGATAATCCGGAGTTTGTGCATTTTTTAGGTGCAACTGACGGCCATTAAAATATCCCCTCCCTCCTCGATGCTTGGAAAGACCCTCATCACGCACTACGCTGTTACAACGTAAGTGACCAATCAAAGACAAGAACGCTTTGAGCTTGTGTCAACATACGCGTCTCTGATTGGTTCAAAATAAAATCAAAACAAGCGACAGGGGGCGCTGCAGGATTGCTTTTTTTAAACTTGAGGACGTGCCAAATCATTACATTAAACGGCCAGTTTGTGACTATTTACTATTTGGCTATTTTTTGAGAATTTGAACAAACTATGAGACTAACCACACACTAAATTCAATTGTATAACCACAATGGTTGTTACCTAAACAATTTTAAACAAAACAGTATGCCATGGCCCCAAAACTAAGTTGCAAAGTTGCATATTTACCCTAATTGCAATTCAGTGTCTATTGCAACCACCAGAAGAGGTTGCTGTAGAGCCAGCAGCTACACTGTATCTGCTTTATCTCTGAAGAATAGTAGGTAGTCAAGAGGCCTAAACAGAGCTATAACAATGCATGCAGCCACTCACTCCTGAGGTCATTCTAGAGTTGCCACCTTATCTTACATAGAGGTATTTGGATTATGGGAGGAAACCAATGTACTTAAAAAATACCTGCACATAGAAAACAATACAGTCTTATAGCTGTTGTTTAGTTTATTAATTCCAGGCTATTTCAAAAGTATTTTAATGCCAAGATGGTGAATTTTTGATTTGTTGAGTGAGAAAACAAATAAAAATAATGAAGTAACATTTGTAAAAGGATCACTACAATATTTCCTATTAAAACTATAAATGTGCTTCTGCCCACAAACCTTACCTTCACTGTACTGTGCTTAAATCATTAGTTTTTAGTAAAAGTGTAAGAGTGAAAGTTTTTTGAAAATTTGAATAAACTTACATAGGGTATACACAGAGAAAAACGTTTGCAATTTTAAACCTCCAAAGGTTACACAAATGGTAAACACACAAATGACCAGTGTTTTGGTTTGCACACTGAGTGCATCATATAAACAGTGAAACAAATTTCAAATTTGCTTATCATGATGAACCAGAATCTTATTAAAATGTTGAATACTCATTAATGCCTTTAGTGTACTTCTACCCCAAGAAACAAGCAATTTAGCAGCCCTTTGGGTGTAAATGATGTAAAATAAATAAGTAATTTCTGGGTTTGCAGGGATAAATGATCATGAATTTAACAACACCAACATGACCATTATTCAGTTCAGACAGACATCACAACAGCTCATTCAGATCGCAAAGGTCCTCTGAAAATTCTTGGCTTCTGTTCAGAAACAACATAATTTCCTTCCTATAAGCCCCCTTTAAAATGCTTTTTAGGTGTTTGTAAGTTGTTTTTCTTCCATACAGCAGGGTTAGTTATGTTGTGGGGTTTCCTTTGCGCTGTCCTGTTTCTGTTTTTCAGAAGCATCATGATTTGACATGTAACCAAAAGTGTCTTCATCGCTTCAATGTCAGTCATCCCTGTGCAACATTTGGACAAACATAACATTGCATTCAGTCAGTGTTAAACGTACAAAGTTTTGACATTTGGATGTAGTTGGACTCAGAGAGAGAAACTGTCAGTCCACATCAAGGCCCAGAGGTGGTGATGTAATGCAGCCATGCCCTGCGTGACTGACTGTTTAGAAGTCTGGTTGTGGCAGTCTGGCTGTCCTGACTGCATGAACAGGCAAAATTTCACAACTGACTCCAATGGTCTGAGTGCATGCTGTCATATCTCATCACGTTACAATCTTTGATTAAATAACTCAGGAATCTGCGCCATTGCCTACTGAAATAAAACAGAACATTTAAGTTAAAAATGTGCTCAAACTCATTGAACCAAAGCTTCATAAATTACAGGCTGCAACTCTGACAGAAAACCAGGAGGTGGCAGTGATTCTTACATCCCTCTGTACTTTTACGACTTCTTTTTTCTGTTACTTTTGTTTCCAAAGTATTTAAATCTATCAACCAGGTCCACATTGTATAATAAAAATTAACTAGAATAAGTCAAATTGTTATCAAATCCAGTAAATTCCATGTGTCGTGCAACTCGGCGTCTGGCAGTCAATGGCAAACTCTTCTCTGCAATAAAGTTCTGGTGTGGTGCGTGGAAATGGAAAAATGAAAGTAGGGATAAACAGCCATAGACTGGTCTGCAAGTCAAATGTGAATGCTGGGAAGCCAACCACTGAATAATCCACCAAAAAATATCCCTGATTTTACAGCCAAGGGATGTTTAAGAAGCTGAGGTTAGATTTACAGTCAAATAGCACAAACTATAGTAAATCTGAGCCATGGTCAAAATAAAGAAAAACAAAAACTTCTGTGTGGTTTAACAGATTTCACATTTACTCAAAAAAATTTCAAGGAGCTGTTTTTTTTTTTTTTTTTTTTTTTAGTTTGCCCTGGTCTCTGTAAATCTCATAAGATCTACTTTATCATTATTCCAACATTTATGTGGTCAACAAATCTCTCTCACAAACATTGAGCGTGTTTATACAAACCCCACATCTGCAACCACTGCATTGTGGGTCAGATCTTCGCTTGGCTCACACTCTTTGTCTCTGAGGTCAACCCGCTCAGCCCCTGGCCCAAGAATCACACCAGACCACGCTATCAACCCCATATGAAGGCAATAAAAACAAATTCAATCCAGACTTCAGTTGGCTTCAAGTCCCCTTTTTCTGTGTGCGCATTAGCACGAGCCAAAGATACATGAGCTCTGCACACACGCACAAAGAAAATATTGACATATCAACTGAGGTACAGATGTATGGAAGTCTATCCCTGCCACTGTGGAAAAAAAATCTATGAGTATCAAACACATTTTTACCAAGGGCCACATGAGCATTTTGATGGACCTCAAATGACCAGTTTTTATTAACTTTGTGGCTTCATGTTTATTTTCAACAAAACAGAAAACATCATGTTCCTCATCTCATTGGTCTGTCTGAGCACTGCTAACAAACAATAACTGAGCTCTACATAGTATTTTGTGCATAGAAACTCATAAACACAGAAAAGTACTACGTGCACAACTGACTAAATGTGAAATATGAGGTGTATATGTTTACTTTGTTACAGGTTTGAACCGTAACTTTTACTTGGTTATATTTAAAACATAAAAATTATACTTTTACTCCTTTACTTTAAAATTTACATGTTACAAAATTTAAATATGACTGGAACTCATGAAGAGTTGTTTATGCGCTCTAAAAAAAATAAAGTGTTGAATTTACTTAACCATGTCATGTCAACTAGTTCCACCAAACCAAGTTGAGTAAATGTAAAGCAATGTATCTATTTCATAATTTCTAATTTTCAGTAGGTATTTCATTAATATGTATTAGTTTTATTTTGGGGAAAGTGAGCTTCCACAGGAGAACAAAAAACTGAGAAATCAGATGAAAATAATAGGACATGGGTAGCATATTTAATGTGAAAAATGTAAGTAAACCCTTTATTTTTTTGTCCCAGTACATACCACGTAATTACAAAAAAATAATTCTACAGTACTTTAAAAAATGAGACTAGGAAACATCAAATACAATACAAATCAGATTTTCCCAGAGTATCTAAAATGGCTTAAAAGGCTGAAGGCCTGACTGAGCCCAAGTCCCTGCTTTATTGTTGTCCATTTTGGACAGGAACAAAGCAGGGGAATAATAATAAAAGAATCAGTAAAAATATATATATTTTTTAATGTTTGTGACCAAACAGTAGTAGCATTGATAAAAGCATTAAGGACTAAAAGTGAAAACAAAGCACAGCAATGCTTTCAGAGCACCTGTAGTCATTTCTTTCAAGACAAAGCCAGAATTTTCCTGGATGTGTGGCGTCTTCTGGGCTTTCAGCCACAGAAGGGAAGGCGTGTCAGTCGAAGCTCCGCCTCCCACATAAGGTCCACTTGGGGATGAGTTCAACCTAACTCCTGCGGTGCGATTCAAAACAAGTCATGGATCAATCTCCATTGGAACAACGGTGATGATGGCGTCCTCGTTGCCGCGGCGAACAACAACTTTCAAAGTGTCATCTTTTTTAATGGCGGCGCTGACGTCAGTCGCTGTCAAAATCCGCTGGCCGTTGATGGAGATGATGACATCATGCTCCTTAAGCCCAGCACTGAAGAAAAGAAGAAGAGATTAATTATTAAGGACACTGCAAGTCGCTTAGAACAGCAGATCCTTTTTGATATATAGGCCTGATTGTTTTAGTTGAGTGATGGTTTTGGCGCAGTTTTAGCCACGCCAAAGTATCCTTTTACTTTTAACCTCATTGTATTTTTTTTTTTTTTTTTCTGAGCCGCAGACTTTCCTCTCCATAGCCACATCCTCCAGTTTTTACTGAAGCACCAAGGGATTCCCAGCACAACTAAGAGATATCTATCTGGTAAGTCCCGGGGCTGCCTCGAGGCCATACTGGAGGGACATGTCTGCAATGCCTCCCCTGGGAGGGATCTGAACCACATGTCTGAACCATCCCAACTGTTTGATTCAACAGAGCAGTAACCTCCTCCCTAAAGTTTTCAGCTGATAGCAAAATTTTTAAGTAAACTAGCAATTTATTTGTAATAAATAAAATCTGTGTTGCACATTTATTTATTATTCCTTTTTTAAATATTTTATGTAGGTATTTGTAAGAAATTGGTTAAGGAAATGTCTTAAACTTAAATAACAGCTTGTAAAATGCTTAAATCTCAAACTACCGATCACTTTACCGACCACGGCCTCAGATTTGGAGTTGCTGGTCCTCATCTAAATAAATAAAAGTAACTCGTTGGATGTATTGCCATGATAAAAAGCAGATCAGCGGCGATAATAAAACTGACTTTAAACGTAGCCCCTTAATTACAACCCCACGTAAACACCACACATTCACTTCTACACCGTCCAATAACACAACAGCAATCATGAAACGCTCTCATTAATCACAGCTGCTGGAACACCCTAAGCACAGCGAATGTCTGCCTCCCTGCATTCACGGTAAAGATTTCCAAAAAGCCGTAAACCAACACAACACGAATCATGATCAAAAGCCCCCCACAAAACTATGGAGCCAAGAAAAGAACACGGAATATTAAAGGGAACCACAGAAATGTTATGCAGAAAGCTCCATAAGTTGAGTGGTGAGTAATCTCTGATGAGGCCTTGTAGGAAAGAGACAAAGCGAGCAGGCACAGGAAAACCGCAGCGCAGCTAGTCACCTCCCTGCATGAGGTTCGAAGGAAACGGCTGACCTCAGCGTCTCCCGCGCTCCACTCCTCTGGAGCTGTGATGGTGGCTGATGCCATTGTGGGAGGAATGGGATATTTTAGAACAACAGCACTTCAGTTAGGCTGGAGTTGGCCGTCTATTTAAATCCTAGCAGGTCAGTTGTGTGGGTGGGAGGCTACAAGTGTGAGTGCATACTTGAAAGTTAAACTAGAGTAATAAAATTAAGCGAGGAAGTGAAATATCTGTATCTATTTGTACGGCAAGTGGCAGAAAGGGGGTGCAAGGAAAGGGACACAATTATTGGTTGATTTAAGTCTGTGGTTCTCAAAAAACGTAAGACTAGAGGGATTCATATGAGCACAACGGTTTTCTTACATTGCAGCTGGTGTCTTTGCTATAACCTCCATAACATACGCTCCCGAGGTGATGTCTGGGAAGTCACGATGTCGAGTCTTCAGCTCTTTTGCTAACCTGGACGGTGAAAAGAGAGGAAACAAAACTCATTTTCTTGTGTTCAAAGCAAAACAAATACATATTTATTTATTTATTTATTTACACACATACATGCACAGCTGGTAAAGGTATGAAGCCACTTACAGCGGAGTGAGGGTCATCATTCTCACACCAATATACTTCTTCTTTGTGTCTGTTCTCCCTAAAAAAGGAGCAACACATAAGGTTAGAGCCACTAGAGTCATTACTTATCTTACATAACACAAAACAATGTTTTCATCTGAACACACACACACAGTCACGTACACAGACAGGCTTTTTTTGGTCTGCACAAACAGGTTTCATAATTAAAATGTGTCTGCTTTCACATTGAATAACGTTTTACATTCAGACACATTCTAATGGGTCATGGAGATAATCCAGAGTTTGTCATCCAGTGCGAAATGACTTAAGTTTTAATGCTTTGTTAGAATCTGCAAAGACGACTAAAGGATGTTTGGGTTCAAAGAAATGCTTTTTTAAGTTTGTGTTTGCGTACATTCTTAATCATCCAAAACATGTTAATGTTAATAAATAGACGGCACCTGGACAACTCTTGCTTTGTAAAGATGTTCGACCTTTCATCCAAAAGACTTCCTGAGTTTCACCAAATCCTAACAAAAGGAAGCCTTTTGGATGAAAGGTTTTTAACTGAAGTCCAGATGCCTTCTGTTTAAGCGCCTAGGATCAAAGTGCCAAACAATGCAAAGTCACATTATCTAACTCTACAAACATGACATGTCACTCCTGAAACCCAAAATGTAATAAATCTGTCTAGAGGTGAAGTAAATTTGATTTCCTCTGTTAAATCTTATCCCAACTTTTTTCTTCCATCGTGGTGATCGAAGAGAAGCAAAGAAAAATGTGAAAAGTTGTCATGAAAACCTCATACCTCTGGACTGTCTGTCGTAGGACTCGGCTAAAAACTGTCGAATTTTGTCTGAGGGGATGGCAAATGAAATTCCTGCTGTCACTTTCAAAGTATTAATCCCAATCACTTCACCATCCTTTGAAAAATACAGAAAAAAATCAAACATCAGTTCTGTATCAAGGGGGATAAAATGGTCTTTTTCCACTGAAAATAAAAAAGAAACTTACCAGATTAACTAGAGGCCCTCCAGAGTTGCCATACTGTGAACCAAAATGACACCTCACTTATTATATTTGTTAAAAAGACAAAATCAACAATGACAATGTACTACTTTAAATTTACATTAATAATGGCGTCAGTCTGAATGTAGTCCATGTCAGAGTTGCGAAGGCCGAGCTCTCTGCCGCCTCTCTGAGTGGTGCTGACGATTCCGGTAGTTACGGTGTTCTGGAGGGAAAACGGGCTGCCGATAGCAACCACAAACTCCCCTGGTCTCAGGTCTGAGGAATGACCCAGCAACAACACCGGGAGTTTATTCTGCGAGAAGGAAAAAACAGATAGACAACATTATTTCTTTGTTAAAACCATGTTCCTTGGCAATAAGGTGTAATGAATGATCATGAAAGATAACCTCATTATCATCTGCCACTGATTTGGTGGTAAATATATGCTGTGTTTGTTTGTAATGTCATTGGGCGTATGTCTTTTGGTTTAGATAAGTCAATGACTCAGAAATGACACATTCACCACTTCTTCCTCGTTTATACTGGAGCCAGCAAAAATCTGAAGTGATACATTTCTGGCATCAATGGAATAAAAACAAAAAACAGAATTATATTTATCCTCTGGGGGTTGGTGTCATTGCACTTTTAGCCTCTTTCGTAAATCAAATTAGTTTAGTTTAGTTTGGACAATAAGGACAAGGAACCCTACAAAGAGTTTCTTCAACATGACCCAAATCAATTCAAACTTCAGTGTTTATTAGAGGCCCAAGCATTGTTGTAGTTTTTCCACATTTTTTGTGTGTTGGAAGAACTTTTTTTGCTCCGAAAAACTCTCTTGCAAGTGAAGACCAATAAACAGTCAAACTTTAAAAATAGTACAAAACATGAATGATCTGTTCCAGCCAAAACCATATTCAATGAACAGTAATTGTTTTAATGTTGTTTCAGTTACTGATGCATTGTTAAACCAAATAAATAAATAAAACACAATAAAAAAAGATTGGTTCTAAAAGATGATTCTACGTTTTACTTCAAACTCAGTCCCTCCAGTGAGCCTCAGACTTCCCATGATCTTGTGTTTTACGAGTGGACACTTTGAATAATTACAGCTGAACCACAATTCTCTAAACAGCAGCCACCCACTGCTGCAGGCCTGTGTTCCCACACGAAACAATCCCTCTCAGCACCACAGGGAGAAGTGACATTCATGCCAAACAACTCGATACGTAAATAATCAAGTTCCTAATGCTTATTTGTTGGACCTAAATAACTGTTCTGCTGACCCCATGTGTGCTCATGGCAAAGTGTAATCCCACCCTCCACAGATGCTGCAAAACTGACTGATTTACAGAAAATAATGACTCTTTTAAAGATCTGGTTAGGTCGGCAAGGAGCAATGGAATCAAGATGGTGAGAGTTTTTTTTTTGTTTTTTTCGTTTTTTTTGTTTTTTTTTTTTTACAAACAGCCACAAAAGGATACCATTTTCGTGACAGTTAAATTCTCTAACCCAAATTAAGACTTAGTGCTGTGCCGAATTGTGATAAGTCTGTACACAACAAAAAAAGAATTGAACCCTTCTATTGTTCCTCCTGACTGCTCTTAAAAAACTGAGCTATAATTGAAGACCTAGCGTTTCTTGAAGGAATGCATATCGCCCACCACCTTTCATGCCACTGTTTTAAACTAAATTTGTTTTATGCTGAGAAAGGATGGGATTATGGCTGTTTCATTCAAACCTTGTAATTGATGTTACACCCGATCTCATGCGACGTTGGGAGATTTCACCAAATACAATGGTGAGAACAAGTATTTGATACACTGTTGATTTTTCAGGTTTTCCCACTTGCAAAGCATGTAGTAGACTGTAATTTTTATCATAGGTAC
>JAUBOC010000089.1:15238525-15255349 GCA_032275365.1 Anablepsoides cearensis
AATTTTCATCTTTTTAGTCTGTGGGTTAGGGTGGGTCACCATGTACACCCCACTACTGAACTTCTCTGGTATTTTCATGTACACTAGGGGCCACTCTTTCAAAAAAAAAAGCATGTTAACAGAAAAAAAGTTGGGTCTCACTGCCCCACAGGGACCCCCTTGTGACCACACCCCTTTTCCATTGTGACCATCAAAATTAGGGGGACAGGAAACCTAACTGCCAATAACTTTGCTATAAACAAACCAAATTTTTAAAACAAGGTATCAGCAGATTTGTACTGACTAGTTCTTCGATTTAAATGGCATTTCAATAAACAAATATGCAAATAATGAGGTCATCAGAGAGTCAAAATGTCACAACCCCAACAGAAGATGAACATTTTCATCTTTTTAGTCTGTGCCCCGAAGGGACCCCCTTGTGACCACACCCCTTTTCCATTGTGACCATTAAAGTTAGGGGTACAGGGACCTTAATTGCCAATAACTATGAACTATGTACCTGGAAAATACATAATCCCCTCCCTTAAATGTTAGGATTTATACCTTTATCTTACTTTGTATCTATCTGCATGTTCAGTTAAGGTGTAAAAGCTGATTATGTATTTAACACATCACTGTAAAATGATAAAAACTTCTCTCTCATGCATTAATAATTCAACAGAAGAAGGGCTTTATCACCACTTCCTGAATAAATATTCTGTACTTCTGTGGTTTTAAGCTTATACTCACAAAACATGCCATAAACTTCTAAAGCAGTAAGAAATGTGAAAAACAGCAGTTCCACAGATCTATCATTATAATGGTCTCACATTTGAAGGTTGCTTTTGTGGCAATAATTATTTCAGTTTTGACTTTTTTAAATTACATTTAAAATAATTAATTTATAAGTGAGGAACTGAATATTTTACTTGCTGCATGTAAACATTTACCATTTAAAACAGTTTTAAGCCTTTGAGATGAATAATTAAACACAACTTGTGATTGATTTTGTAATTGATGAGGTCTTAAGTTCAACTGTTTCACATGTAGTTTGTCTAAGGCTGTAACTTAACATTGGTTTTATGGTTTCATGTCCCAATGTGTTCAGCGTGATGTACTTTCTGGCGAGTTTTGGAAAACAAATAATTTTTGAAGTAAGGTTATTCTCTCTCCACAAGAGGGCAGAGGAGGATTTGAGCAATTACTCAAATTAAATTACAGAGATAATTTAAAGTGTGAAAGCTGCTCAAATGAATCATTTTCAGACTTTCGAAAGCTCTCATGCTCCACCATAAACTTAAAAACAAAACACAGCCCTGACACCTGAGCATATTTTCAGTGTTTATTTCATTCAAGTCATCCAATTAATAAATAGAAACAATTCAAATCAGTTACATCAGACAGAAATGGGAGTGAAATAGCTTGGCTCTATCAGACTTAAAAAAAAAGAAAAAAAAAAGATTAGTGTACATCATTTCGCAGGATTACAGTGAGACATTTTTAAATAACACCATGAGGCAGCTGCCTAGAACTAGACTGGCAATTAAGATACAAGAAAACGGGACCGGGAACAGGTCTAAAAGCATATAAAACTAAATCTGTTTTCTAGTCTTCAAAAACTCACAACAACCAGAACATCTGCAAATAAACAAAAACACAAAGACAACCTGAAGAGTTATTAAAATATTAGCATGCAACTTAAGTGACTAATCTTGGTCTTCGTACAGCATCTTTATTCTCTGATGACAGGAGGCTGATAGCTGACTCTACCAACTGCAGTTCTCTAAATGATAAAATATGCTCACGGTAGGGTTAGATGTGTGGTTAATAACAGTTTATTCTGTGAACTAAAAGGTCTGTGTCAAAAAGGTTCATGGCACCTTTCCAAAGATGAGCTGTAAAACATTTAGTCTACGGCCCTGTTTTGTCCAGTGTTGTTGTAATGAGTGTGTGAATAGAGAAGAGAGTCTAGCTTTAGTTGATTTAAGAGGTGCCAAGAAGCCAGTCCGTAGTTTAAACACTTCTTTCAGACATTAGGGAAAAAAAGGTTGCATCCTTACAAGCTTCCTTAGTTTTTTTTTTTTTTTTGGCACAAAGTGGTTTACAAAAGTCTTTGTGCCCACATATGTTAAAATAAAGCTCTGCTGCTGAATTTTATTCAGAACAAGTAAAACCTGCTGCTTGTGTTAGCATCTATTCTTGACGAGTACCTGTGCCATTGTAACTGGGACAGCAGGCAGGCAGAGGGGGTTTTCGGAGAAGACTCTGTTGCCTTTGGCACGAAAGTGCAGTTCAGACCCCAACTCAGAGTGAAAAGCTCAGAAGAGGAGTCTGTGAAACAGCTCTGTTTAGTAAACAGAGGTTCCTGTTTATCCATCAGCTCCCAGTCAGCATCCATGAAGAGAAGCGGGCCTTTGAGGTCCAGTAAAGTGGGTCAGACCTCACTCACTGGCAGATCGGCATCATCTATTTCAAAAGGGGATTCGGGCTGGTGGGGCTCAAAGCTGCTTCGACGTCGCCACGGGGACTCCTCCGAGTTGGGGACGGTGGCTGCAGGTGGCTGACTGGTCACTTTGCCAGGTGTGTCTCCTGCAGGGACAGGCGTGCTGGCGTGTGGCTGTGAATGGGGCGTGGCAGCAGGCTCATGAAGTGCTCGCTGTCCCACGCCAGGCTGCGGGCGTGCGTCGCACGCGACAGCGGCCCCCCACTCTGGGTAGCACGGTGGCACTGCAGATATGGGCGAGCGAGGGACGGGGGGACCTGCTGGGCTGCGGTAGAACATGGAGCGGCTGCTGTGTTCCTGCAGCGGAGACAGCGGGAGGATACAGAGAGGTCAACAAATCAGCGAGGTGGTTTGCTGTTAGCGTGGAAAAAAAATAAAACTCCTTATATGTTTAGTCAAAAAGGTTAGAATTAGCACCAGCGTGTGGAGCCTGATTCAGCCTGAAGGGTGTAGAAGCTGAAGATTGTGGCATTGAGAGTGAAGATGGTGGTAGTAGGAGTAGCAGAGGAGGGAACAGGAATAGTGTCAGCAGGTTTTAGTTGTAGTCTAGATAAGTTGCAATGAAAGTTCAAGCCTTTGGAAGCAGTGGCTGGTTATTATTTCACAGCTTTTCAAAGTCAGATTTCAATCTCTGTAAAACAAACAGATGCAAGAAAATAAAGAAAAAAACAACAACAGAGAGAGAGAAAGCATGAAAACATTGGCCACTGAACAGTTTGAGCGTTAGTAAGACAAACATGGCAGATATAAAGCATCACAAGACTGCATCTGTCCCCTTTGAGTTTTAATTCATAGCTTCAGATGATCCTTATAAAATAACAATATTTGACTTGTTCCTTTCAGCTTCTGCTTAAGGTTTGTTTAAATCAAGGAAGGTAAAAAAAACTACATGTGTTTTAGGAGGTGTCTTGTGGTGAATCCAAATGCTCAAAATTAGGTTCAAATATTTTAAAGGGTTTAATGAAGATTTTCAAAAACACTGAAAACCTAGAGAACAGACTGCAGGTGTTTAACAGAGAATGTTCGATTATTGTGTCCAAATTCAGGAGCTGCATTCTTCAAAGGCCAAATGCATCCTTCCCCTCCTCGCTTTATAGGATGGGTTCAGTGGATCCTTCTCAGCCAAGATGAATTACAAACTGACCGGAATTATTACTTTTTTTCTTGCGGACAGAATGAAAGACTGAGCGAGACAGGAGTACAATTTTAAAGAAAAATGTGGCAGTATAAAATCTGAATCTAATAGCAGTTTTATTTTTAGGCTTTTTTAATTTGCATCGACGTGTTTAATACTATTCTTGTCAGGAATCATAAATTAGCTATTATGGCGGCTTCCTTATTTTTTTGCAAGTATTAATTTTATCTAACCTGATTTTGTTCATTTATAATATTAGTAAAATTGTATTAATATTTTGATAATTTAGATCCATTTTCAGTCTTCATTGCTTCTGTTTAGTGATGTTGCGGTTGCTAGGCAACAGGACCTACGCTGGGAATAAAGCTGAAGGCTAGAGCATCCAAATTCACAGATACTTTCTTCTGGTAGTCAAAGCAACCAACCAGCGTAGACCAGGTCCTTCAAAGGATGCAGACCCTGAATTTGGACACAGCCAACTAGATTAGCACATAAAACCACAAACACTCTTATTAATTCATTTTTTATAAAGACCAAGATTTTGTGGCTTCAGACATGAGAAATAAGCAGTGAGAGCTTCTTTAACTATCACATATTTAACACACTAAAGTATAGAAAGTTAACATGGAAACACATATCTTTTCATGTAAATAAGAAAGGGAGATAAAAACATACAGGCAGCGGACAGGAGGGAAGAGAAGAGACAAGCAGGAAGTCACACATCTAAGACAGGTACACAGCTGCAGCAGACTGCAGAGAGAACAAGGCACGGAAGGGAAGAGGAGGTGAGAATGACAGCAATAATGACAAAGACTCAAACAGTTTTCAAAGACAAGCTGGAGGGCGGGCACGGGGCATACGTCTGCATGAACTGCACATCTATAAACAATTATTCATGAAAACAGTTAAAGCAGTGAAAGAAAAATAAAAACAGTATCTCAGCATTTGAAAAAGGTAAGCTTAACAGGAGCGGACAGCTATCAGATGCAAAAGAGACACTTTGAGCCTTAAGATTCTTGACTAATGCTGCATGATGTTGGGAAAAATAATCTGAGGTTTTATTTTATCTTTAAATTCCGCTACAAATAAAATATCTGAGCGATTTAGTCCTTTAAGTGTGATAGCGTCAATACTCAGGAGAGGTGCAGCTGAAAAGACAAAAAAAGGATGAATTATATATGAAAGGTATAAGTCTTTTACTTTGAAGGACTTGGCGTGCATACAGCGTTTTTAAAACATTATATAAAAGAGAGCTACTCTTGTGAAGTGAAACCGACAGGCACAACAAGAAGTTTAACACACTGTTTGTCCTATTGCATCATTTTTAATCAGCCCTGTAACAAAAACACTTCCTATTGTGGGAGGCTATTTTAGTGAACAGCTTTGCACCTGACCAACACGTAGTGTGGGTCTTGTGGTAACAATGAAAAGGTCAACGCGGTACTTGTTTTGTTGTTTACATCATTCTTTCTGCTGCTAAAAGCGACTCTACATTTCCTTTTGTGGGGTTCTTTTCATGTGTTGTCACTCAACTCTATCAGATATATCTCATAGATTAGTGTTGAAAAATCATATATGTATCTGTCTATAATGCTGCTGTTCTGCATGCATGAATTATCAGTTCAAAGCTTCATAAAATAGATTCATTCATGTTCACTAAAAACATCCTGAATGCAGCAGTTTTGAGCTCAAATGAACTTTATGTTGCAGTTTAGCAAAGTAAAAGCAAAGGAGGAAGGAGGTAAACAAGAAAAGCAGTAAGAATGAGGGCGTGAAGAGAGGAGGGCCTGCTGAGTTATTGCAGCCATACTTGGGATGTGGTCGGTACTTAGCACAAAACAATAAATAAAGGAGAGCATCAGATGGCTTTTAAAGTCTGACTTTCTCTCATAATAGCCGTTTTCACACGTGCAGCGCAGCCTCGAAGTGTTCTAGAGAAGTTTTGAAGCGGCAGCATTTGCTCAAATCCTTGCAAACATTTTTGCGGCAAAACATGGGGAAATGAGCAGTTGAGAAAATGTAATAAATAAGCTTATTTTTGTCTAGATAACCTCTTATGTTTGCTTCATACAATGTGGATACTAAATGATTACAAATGTTATTAAAAATACCTCATCTGTTTTATTATCTTAAAAAACAAGTTTTCAGCAACACTTTTTTTGGATCATGTCCCGCCTCTTTTGCACTCTAGACGATCGTTCCTCCTCCACCCCTTCCTCACATTTTATGCTGCATAATAAGCACATCCACAGCAGAAAAGTGGCCACTTCGAAGAGGTAAAAGCAACCGTCTGTACATTCGCCTGAACATATCTGGTTGTTCATGTGTGAAAACGGCTAATATCTAAAACCAAAAGGGCCAGCCAGTGAGAGGAAAAGAAGGTATTGAAAAGGTGAACTTATAGCTTATAAAAAAGGGGGGGATTCAGACGAGCTGACGTACGTGCTGCTGCACTCCCCAATTCGGGACGTATACCTCTGTATACAAGGGTTCGACAGCCGTCTGGCCTGCCGCATCTGCAACAACACAGTGCAAAGCCGGGTTAGAGCAGAAGGGCCGTTTTCCCACCGGGAGAGGAGGCAGTAGAGAGAATGGGACAAACTAAGGAAAAGGGGAGGAAAAAAAAAAAGATAGAGAGATATAGGAGAAGAATACGCAAGAGAAAGAAAGACAAAAGACAGAAAACTTTAAGGAGACTGAGTCCAGTCTAACCTAAAGAACTGAGGCAGAGGCTTGAGTTCCCTCTGATTGATTAGAGGTGGTTCATCATCACCGGCCAGGTTCAAGCTTTTTATTCCTGCATGTTGTCTCCTGACAGATCTAATCAAAATTCAGGTAGTTCCACATGGTTCATGTCAAGCTGGGGGCCTGTGTTACTCTCCATCTGTCAGCCTCCAATCCATTTACTGACATATACCATCTGTTGATCGTCTAATAAACATTTTTAAAAAGCTGCATAAAAAGTCTGTGGTTTTGTTTGTGGATGGTGAAAAAACAGGAATTTATATTAAGAATCAGTCATGACGAGATGAAGGTGCACACTGTAAAGCTAGCTGGATAAATGACATAATAATAAGCTTTTTATTAGACAAATTGGGCTGCCTGGGGCCCCACGCCCCACAGCTCCATTTTAGTTCTCCACTCAGGAGCTTGACCTTGTGTGGGAATAAGAAACAGATTAATATAATCTTAGCCACAAATTGTCTCTTCTCACCACTAGGTGTCACTGTAAAGCTCAAGTTCTGGTTTAAGTCATTTCCTCTCCCAAAATTTCTGATTCCAGCCAATTTGGGCTGTGTTGTTGTGCACAATACATACTGTAGCTGCTGATCTCCCGGGCCCCCGCTGAGCTACAATGGCCCCTGACACAGCTTTGATCCAGCTGTGCATCTCCTCTGGACTGTCTGCCTGGAAAAGAGAAACAAAAAACATAAGGAAGAAAGAAATCAAAAAAAGGCAAATGATGGGAGAAGACACAACCGGAATGGTTAAACTGTAAAAAGAAAAATCTGGCTCCAAAATCAGCAAACCTGGATATAAAATGTCCTTGATGTGGTGACAACTTCAAACAGATTATCTCTCATCATGATGTCACTGCAAAAAAAAGTCAAAAACAAGTTGAATCATATTTACCTGATCTATAACTTTGCTTTTAATCACACACAAAGACATATTTTGTCTGATAAGAAAATGTCAGGGCATGTTAAATACCTCTGCTTGCACTCCTGGACTTTGTGAACTTCTTTTAGTGGGATCATCCTCAGAGGCTCTTTCTCCTAATGGCAACAAGAACAATGTTATATGTTTTTTATCTGTAGGTGAACTACGAAACAAAAAGCCAAAGTTTAGTTTCTCTTCACAGCCAAAAAATACAAACATTCCTGGAAGTAGCAGCTTATAAATAAACTAAAATTAAAAACCCCTCACACTTGTAATGTTCTTATTCAGCAGACAGAGCGTTGGCGTCCTCCTTGAGTCAAATACACTGATAAACTTGTCAAACGGGGGCAGACTTCGACAAGGACAGGATAAGGGATGTACGGGTTATCCTCAGGAAAGTGTGTGTTGTGTGTGTGTGTGTGTGTGTGTGTGTGTGTGTGTGTGTGTGTGTGTGTGTGTGTGTGTGTTTGTGTGTGTAAGGAAGGCCAGGTTATCAAAGACTTGACTGAACACGTGAAGTGAAGGCAATGAATTCCAGTCTGTGAATAAAACAAGCTGAAACTTGGCTCTCTGAATGCTCTTACTTCATCTAAGAACATAAGCTTAAAGCAAACCCACAAATATCATGCAAGAAAAAAAATATTCCTGAACGTCTTCGTATTACGTAATTAAAGTTGATTACCGAATCGGACTTAAAGTAACTCATTGCGTTTTCTTCCAAGAGGAAATATCGCCGTTTCCAGTTCCTCATCTGTGAAAAAAAAGGAGAGAAGATGTTCCGTTTGTTTGTGTGGATTCCAGGAGAAACATAACATTTGTTGTATTGTTGTAAAATGAAGTTAAACAACATTACAATACATATTCACACACTGTCCTTTAATAAAGTGGCAAGCTCATTATTCTACAGCAACACCTGTAATGTTTGGAGTTTAATCTTTGAAATTTTAACCACAACCAAGCTCACATCTTAGTTTCAAACACATTTTTCCCAAAAACACCTCTAAATATTGAATTTGTCAAATTAACTTATTAATTTATCCTCCTACACGTCACGTACCACAGCTCCTTGCTTGACACAGTAGCCCGACTTAATGACGGTGTTCTCCTGAGCCGGCCTACTCAGAAAATACGGCAACTGGTTGTGGGAGCGTTGCATGGCCTCCCGCTCCAATTTGTTAGCACCGTCACCACCTTCATGCTGGAAGATCAAATTAGGCAAATTACTGCATTGAGCTCGGGGAATGGCCTTTATTTTGGACATTTTTAAGTAAACTGAAGCAAAAGCTAAAAACAGAAACGTCAGAAAACTTGAAAGAAGCCATTTGTTTAGCTAACTATAGGAACTGTCTTTGAGAAACAGCATGGTTCTGGGACAGAATTCACTCGCTAGTCCGTCTTACAAATTAGTTGTTTCATCTGAAAACATGCCGTCATGCTGGCATTGTTTCATTTTTGTAATTCAATCACCTGCTTTTGCATTTATTTTTTTAATAACCAAAAATAACTGAATGCTTTCCTATAAACCAAAACAGCTTAAGACTTATATGAGCAGGCAGTTAAGTGTGGCAAAGTAATAAAGACTTAAATAATAAATAGGCAGTAAGACTCATTCTGAATAGTTAACAGAGCATGCTCAAACAGGTGGAGCTGACCTAACACAACAGGCCTAATTTGTTTTTAGAGGTCTCTCCAGGTAATGTTTTTACTATAAATAAGCAGAAGTAACAGTGCATGCTATTCATGAAAACTTTATTAGAAGGATTAGGTCATATTTGTACATTGCGTTACAAAAATAAGAGTGACCAACTGCAATCTGAAGTTTGAGACGTGTTTACCTGTGTTTGGGTAACGATGGGCACTCCTCCAATTATTTCTGTCTTGTAGGAAACTTGTTTCTTGGCCCCTACGACATCAGGCAAAGCTTTCTGGTTGTCTGAATTCTGCTGGTTGTCGGACAATTTTGGCACCTACGATAGAGGGGAAAAAACACCAAACATGTACCAAGTTATTGGACAGAAATGTTATACATGTTGTATTTTGTTATAATATGGACAACACCGATTTGCTCTGTAGTTAAAATAAAATATGTTAATTTTCATATGCAGAAGCTGAGCAGCCTGTAACAAACTTTACATCCGTTTCCTTTTTGCATGGCTAAGACTTTATGGAAAACAATAGATACCGCTCTTGATCTTAAACCTCAGTACAACAATGCAGCATCCTGTTAGTCATGCTTTGACTCACTTCTAATTCCTTGAAAGTACTCAGTTTAATCAAAAGAGAGGTGGGGAAAAAAGAACTGGTCCACAATCAAACCAGGAAAAGATTTCATGTCATGCATGGGTTTGACTCACAGTGATCTTGGTGGCTTTATTGAGAGCGTTGACCCAATCCACCAGGTCCTGTTGATCATTGGCCTGCAGGAAGTACTTCCTCATCTTAGCATTGATAACTAACAGATCATAAAACAACAGTGGGAACATTAGAAAGAGGGAATTTAACTTCAAGCGCTCCTCTCCTGCTGCAGTCAGACAAATCATTATGATGACACAACTTTAGTTTAATGTATCAAATTCACACTACATGACTGTTAGTTCTTATTAACAAAGAACATCTGAATCACATGTTCAACCTTTGGAACTTCAAATAAACATGAAGTGTCTCAACTGTCTTTTCAATCTTTCTTGTCTAATAGTGAGTTCCAGAATACAGACACAAACATGGTCTTTTTCTGAAAGTAAAGTTCAGCTGAGCCACACAGAAGTTTCCCACTCAGTACCAGCAGCATTGTTTCACCACATGAACAATGAGTGATGACAAATCCAGATTGAGCCTCTTCATTCATCTATTACCTTCACACAAAAACATCAACAAAGTCTACATTCTGTACACTGAATATGCAAGCAGTTTTTAAACACCTTGGTGAACATGAGCTAAATGCATTTTTAAATCACTTAATTCCTTAGGTCAGAGGCTGCTCGGGATTTAGAAGCCTGAGAGATCTCGTCTGCACTTCTTTCTGCCACGAATCCCTCGGTTCTGCTGTTCAAAGCCTCCTTGTGTTGTCAGCTTCATTCTGACAACATAGTAATAAATTACATTAAAGCTGGGCTGGTATAACTGTCAAGGGCGAGCTGTAAAAGACACAAGGCAAACATTGTGTCACAATTGTAATTATTCACTCTAGTTCTGTGTTTCATCCAGCTTTAAGACACATCTAAGACCTCTCTGTCTTTTCCTCCCACTTCCAAGAAATCAGTCTCATTTAGAAGGCCAGAATAAAATATTTTGGCAGTTTTAACTTTTTACAAATGTGTTGACTAAGTGCAGTGGCCTCTTGAGCACTGGGATGACAAATCTGGGAAAAAGGTTATCAAATCAGACTCATAACACATAAAAAGGACATACTGCTGAAAAACACTCCCAGGCTATAAAGCTTGTACAGGTACCAGTACTTATACCTTCCATACAAAATATATCAGTCCAGGAATAAAACAAAGTACATAAAGAAATAAAGCTTACCTAATTTAAAACAATATGTATATGTGACATCCATTAAGCTTTTTAAATGCCCTTTAATGTTTTTTTCTTGAATAGCTCAAGGCAGAACGTGAGGGAGGGGCAAGATTTATGGATATCAGCACAACATATGGCGCACAAATGGCATTTTAAAAATAACTTCATACATCTCGGAATCAGGTTCCGATTAGGATGCCGGCATCCTGTTGAAACCTCAACAAGACATGTGGTGTACACATAGTCTTACAAAATGTTCTCACACACACACACACACACACACACACACACACACACACACACACACACACACACTGAGAATCTTGTCATACTATTATTTTTTGTGCCTGAATCTGATGAAGGGGGCAGCGAGGCATTAGTAAACAATAACCAGGATAGGAGTTTATTCCTAAATAACCCAAAGATGGTTCTTATTTATGCAATGTGTTTCACTTTCATCTTGCCCACAGGAGTGTGAAGTCAAGGACAGATCGAGACACATGTATTTGTTTGTTGAAAGCTATTCCACATGGGATGGGATGATGAGTGATTTAAAGAAACCTTATGTCCCTGGCATGAAGAAAAATTAAGAACAGTGGACTGACCCAATGAAAAGTGGTTTGCTTTCAGCATAAAATAGATTTAAGATTAAATAATGCAATCAAAATTATATCAAGAACAGATTTACTTGGGTCAGTTTAACTTGAAAGAGGAAGACTGTCAAATACAGAAAAAAATATCTAAGATCGTTGTGTTGTTCCTCTTAGATTGTCTATTTATCTGTTGTTTCTTTTTGTGTAAATCCTAACAATCATTAAAAACTAAAAGTCATACAAAAGCATTAAATCTTAATCCAAAACAAACTGAACATGGCTTTTATTTTTAAAGAGCATGCAGTTCTCTACCAAAAGCAAAACAATGCTGACTCAGTGTGTTTAAGTTTAAGCAATACTCTGTTCTTTCAAGTGCCTGTGACATCAAATTTTTGTAATAAACATGAATGCATTTTTGGAAAGATAACAATGATAACATATTGCAAANNNGCCAATTTTCTTAAGTATAAAGATGTTTTCTTTGACTTTTTGTATTTGAAGGATAGGCATGTCACAGGTACTTTAAGCAAATTCAACAATTTGAGATTCTGTTTTGCTTGCCTGAAGAAGACGTTAAATGCTATATCTGAAGGTAAAACTTTGTCACAAAAGCGTGTGAAAATTTGAAATTCCCACCAGAAAATGTCAAGTTTGCAAAATTGTGGTCTTAGGTAAATATTGATTAGACGTGTATGGAGAGTGAGGTCAAGGTACCATATATCAAAACAAATCTACGTCAGAAAGTAAAAATTACAAAGGAAATATCTAAATAAAATCAGCTAAAAAGCCAAGTTTCTGCTACCGCATTTGGGCAGCTCCACTGAGAAAAGCTCATACATAAAACACTGGATGACACCATTACTGCCTATACAGTAAACAATAAGTTAAGCACAACTAAAGAGCAGAAAAAAATAAATAAATCAAAGGAGTGACAACTTTCATCCTATAGTCACTATTGTACACCATGTTGACTCCATCCTACACATGCAATGTTGCCTGAGCTCTGTGATTATCTCTGCTGTTAAGTTAGCGGGGAATGATCCTTGTCTCTGCTTTTATATGTGACAAACAGAACAGCAAGCCCCTGTAAACAAGGGGAAAAAAAACAACATTCTTGTTGTGAACTGGCATTATAGAAGTTCTTACAAGAAAGTGAAAATCACAATTATCTAAAGTTAATATGCATTCCACATTTTTGAGGCCTACAAGATCCACAAAATCAAATTGTCTGTTTTTAATAAAACACCACCAGATACCTCAAATCATTTCAATTAGCATGAAAAAGGGATGAGACAAAAATGTTTTCGTGGTACCTCTGAATTTGTCAAAACAAACCGAAACCATTCAAACTTAAGCTAGATGCCAACTCAACCACTGCACTATAAGTCCTAAATGTACTAACAAAATGGTGAAAATACAAACCTAGATCACTAACTGATGCAGCTTCCTTTACGAAATTCACGTAGTGTATAAACAAATTAATAAGAAAAAAAAAAAAAAAACTCTCAACGCAGTGCTGAAGGTGTCCTGAGGCATCGCCAGCTGAAAGAAATCATCGGAAAACCGAAGATGCTCCTTTAGATAAATGCCTGTTCACAGGGCTCACATGCTACAGAGGTTACCAGACAACGCGCCTGGCAAATACCTGACATCAGAGTTCACTCCTCCCTACACTAAGAAGTAGAAAAGAGGGTGACATGAAGAAAACAAACAAGCAGGTAAATGAAAATTATTGACCTCTTTCTATCTCAAGTGATATATTGCTTATAGCGACTGGCCTATGTTTCATCATTACACAGTCATCAGACGAAATACATAGATGGAATTTAAATTGAAATGAATGAAAGCTAAATTATTTTTGTTAAAAATGCTTACTTACCGAAACAGAACTCAGCTTTTGGCCTCAGCTTAGTGGCATCGCTGACCTAAAAGTGGAATAACTGTACTGTTATCTTCCTATTCCAACTAAATTATAAATAATTAATTTCTATATAACCATATGATAGCAGCCTAAGGAAACGCTGCGGTGGCATTTCTGCTTACCTTAGAGATGTGAGCCAGCTTGAGGGAGCCGACGCTGTCTGCACCAACAGGCAGGTTCTATAGAAAATTGACCAAAATGAAAAAAATAAAAAAAATTGAGGAAAACAGTATGTTATGTGAAGGGTTAGGAAAGGTTCAGCAAAGCAATATAAAGTAGAGTACAACTTGGCTGAACTCCATATTAGTTCATATAAAAGGCTGGTTGCATTTTTGAAACTTGGCGCTCTCAATTTAACATAATTAAATTTTTATCTTTTTTTTTCAAATCTATAAAAAGAGAGGAGACTTAATTATTTATGTTCTCCCCCTGCAATGCATTATTTACAAACACTTCATGTAACAGCATCACAGAACCAGCATGGTGCCAAAACTAAGAGCATATTTACACCTAAAAAAGAAAATCAACATTAAAAGATCCCTGAGCTGACTGTGGCGAGACTTTTAGTCAGTGCAAACACTGCTGCCAAATTTATAGACTCATTTAGACAATTAGAAAAACAAAAGGCTACTCTTGAGTTTAAATTTAAAATACAACTAACCCCATTCTAAATGATTTATAGCAGTCTTCCAGCAGCTAAAACACACACTGCTTCTTCGAGACACTCCTGTGCTTAAAATATGTGCTTCCCAATTCTGTCAGCTAGAATTACATAATTACAACTTCTCTTTTCCTCGTGGGGCTGCCTGGCAATGGAAACATTTAGAGTGTACTAAATTTTGTGCTCATAATGAATGGAGACTGCCTGCGTTCACATAAGAGCTGATCATCTCGGCAGATAACTGAAGCATGATATGTGCAGTGTATATGGTTGAAATAGTTTGATTTTTCCCTGGTTAAAACATTCGCCTGTGCATTTTTTTCTTGTGTTTTCTAAGAAACAAAGCTAGGAGCTAAGCTAACAGTTCTGTGTAATTACCTGTGGGTTGTCCATGAACCACACCAAGCTTCCCTGCTGCGTGTCCAGTATAAAATAGCGTCGCAGGAACTTGCCACTGCTCTCATTCTCCTCGATGTCCAGGAAGCCACAGATGCGGTTCTGTCGGTCCACATAAGGCATCTCGCCACCGGGACATTCCCTGGCCTGCTGAGGCCGGGAGGGGAGACGGAGGAGCCTGGGCGAGCGGGTTTGGGAAGAATTCCTTCAGGACAGAGAGGACAAACAAGAGGAAAGAGAAATGTGTGTGGGGCAGGAGCGAGGAAATGAGGGATTTGAGTTGTCTTTTTGTGGTTAGCCTTGCGCCCTCCTCCTCTCTGCATGCACTGTGTCTGTGGTCTCACTGCCACCTGGAGCTCACCAGGCTACAGTCAGCGAGCAGATCACGTGACACAAACCACAGCTCCGCCTTTATCCTTTTATAGTAGACTTACCCACCCTCTCGCTGTCTTTTCTCTCTCGTCGAGTCTCTTTTTTTTTGCCTGAAACACATACTCCACACTCGCTCTTCTACACCCTCCACCCCTCTTTGCTTGCTCTACCTCTCCCCCCCACCTCCTTTGCAGTCATCTCCTTTTTCACTTTCTGAGTTTCCTCCTCCTAACTGCTCACTCATCTGATTTGGCAAGCCTCTGTCCAGCCTCTTCTATCTCCTCCCACCTGCAACTGAGCACTCTCTTTAAGCATCGTCAGAAAAAAAAAATGAACACCACTGCATTCAGCCATGTTTGACACAAGGATCGGTGCAGGACAGAAACATGTAATATTTAACCTGAATTAGACATATCCCTGAAACTTCCCGGCTTCTGTTAATCAACAAAACAAAAAGTAAATGATTAAAAGTTCCTCTGCCTGCGTGTGAATGGTTACAAGCTTTCAATGTCAGAGCTCGTGTGGGTGGATAAAGAGTTACTGGAAGCACATCGTCGCAGCAGTCAGTTTAAGCTTCTCGGACAGGACCCAAAATATGGGACTGAGATGAGTCGGTGGAAAGCAAAGATAAAGACACTCTTTCTCCACGACATTATGAGGACTGTGTGGGTGAACATGAGGCAAAGGGAAAGGGACAAAAGGCCTGGTTGTTTTGTGCACACTCTGAGCTGGGAGCATTTCAGTTTAGTGCCTGGCCTCCATGTACCCGAGATGTCCCATTTGACACACAGACATGAAAAAAGGGCAGCACTCAGAGGGCACTATCTCAGCACCACACAAACACTGATTGTCACAAGAGGGACCAATCAGTGGAGTTTAGCCATCCTGCAAACCGTGCAGGACCGTGCATGAGTCAGTTACAAATGTGCACTTTAGCTATATTTGGGGCACAAGGCAAAAATGGAACTAAACGTAAACTAAACAGGCACAGGACTGAGTTCAAAGTAAACAGACAAACCAGTATTATTGCAACACAGACACTTAAATCTCATATTTATTGCTTACTTAAATACATTAAAAAATAATCATTTCCTCCATCAAAGAATCCTTCCTTCCATTATCTTTTCCCACTTCTTCCTTTCAGGGTCACAGGGGTCACTGTGTGAGGGGTGAGGTACATCTCAGGGCCGCAAAGAGATTTGCAGAAATTTTCTTGATTTTACTGTAGGTTTTTAATTAGGTATTAGGCATTTTATTGTTTTTATTTGCTGCTTTTATTTTTCCTGAGGTTTTTGAATTTGTTTTGCATAAGTCATGTTTGAATGTTGATTCTGTATGGCACTTTGGTCTGCTGTGGTGCATAAAAGTGCTTTACAAATAAAGTTGGTTTAGATTGGATTGGACATGGAGACTAACGAGACAAGCAGCCATTCACTCTCTCACTCACACCTACGGACAATTTAGAGTCACCAATTAACCTAACACTCATGTTTTTGGTCAGAAACCAGAGTACCCGGAGAAAACCCATGCATGCACAGAGAGAACAAGCAAACACAACCCAGAAAGATTCTTGGCTGGAGTTTGAGCCGGCAAACTTCTTGCGAGGCAACAGCTCTACTAACTGAGCCACTGTGCCGCCCTTTCTAAGAATGACCAAAAAAAAACATTAAAAGCAACTGCATAAGATTCTCAATCATTAAGGTCAGGGTCATCTGGCATGTCATGTCTTGGACAAGTCATCAGTTGCCATGGAATATCCTTCCAATGCTATTCTGATGACACTCAGATTTATATAAAAACAGACCATCACCAATCTGCATCGTCCTCTACATCTCCCTCATCATCACTCTCCACACTCACTGCATGTCTGAAGGGCATAAAGTTATGGATGAACGAAGACCATCTTCAACTGAATAGTTCCAAAACAGAGGCCATGATGATTGGCACCTCCGTCAGGTTCAGTCATCTCCCATTAAAGCGATAACCTTTTCTGTACAGGACATCACTCACTCTAGAGCTGGGCGGTATACCGTTTTGTACCGAAAACCGGTTTTTATTTTCGTTATGATATGAATTTCGGACATACCG